>BQKN01034654.1:273-20226 GCA_022839385.1 Asparagus kiusianus
CCCCCACCACAGGAAAAAAAGAATATTCAAAGCCCTCCTCTATGCTGCCCTTCTTCACGGCAAATTAACATTTCTGTTTTTCCCTTCCTTTAGATTGAGGATTTACATACCTTAATCTTTTTAAGTTTGAGTTTCAGTTCATTCTCTATTGTTGTTCGCAATGAATCAATCTTCCAAGTTAGATATTATTTTATCTTTAGCAAATAGTAATTTGCTAGCCAATTAGATGTACCTTGTGAATTAACAAGAACTCTCTCACAATTTGTGAGTTTTTCATGAAATATTTTTATCTGCCACTTTGTATTTTTGTAATTCCATGAACCAAAACACCTCTCTAGCTACCTTTACCCTTGCATGCAATTGATATATTGCATTAAGTTTAAATATAAAATTAAACCCCTCTTTAATAGCATAATGTCTAAGTAAGCTTCTAAATTCATTAGGAGTGGAACTCCATGCGATTTGCAAGCTAAGGATCACTCAAATCCTTATCCTCTCTATATTGGTGCCACTGTGGTCTTTGTGCATCATCAACGTCAAATGTGTTCAAACTTTACAAATTGTTAAAGTAAGAGAGAGAGTCTTGGGTAAATTTTCCCTTGAGTTGAATATTGAGTGTACACATATATTTATACAAGTAGAGGAGGGTGATGTGTGTTCTCACAACCAATGTGGGACTAAAACCTACTACAATACACTATTATCAACAGCCTCCTCAAACTCATGTTGGATTAAACAAAATGAGTTTACGTACAAGAAACTAAAACTGATGAACATGTAAGGCCTTTGTGAAGAAATCTGTATGCTCATCAGTGGATGAGACATGAATTGTCTTATCTTTGATAACTTGTTGACGGACAAAACGAGCGTCGATCTCAATATGTTTGGTCCTCTCATGAAATACTGGATTATTAGTAATCTGGATGATACTCTTATTATCACAGTAGATAGGAGTAAGAGTCGTAAAAGAAATACCGAAATTACTGAGAAGGCGACGAAGATGAATGATCTATTTAGCTGTTGTGGACATTGCACGATACTCTGCTTCGGTACTGGAAAGAGCAATAACATCTTGTTTCTTACTCCGTCAGAAAATAAGGGAATCACCAAGAAATATATAATAACCTATGGTAGATTTTCTGGTAGTGGAATCACTAGCCCAATTAGCATCAGAATATGCACAAAGCTCTAACTTAGATGTAGCATAAAATAAAAGAGAGCGAGTGCTAGTACCCCGGAGATAGTGAAGAATCCGTAATAAGACAGCATAGTATACAGAACGTAGGGCACTAACAAATTGACTGACAATACCAACAGCATGAGAGATATTTGGTCAAGAGATGCACATATAGACCAACTGGCCAACAAGATATCGATATCGAGTAGGATCAGATAGAGGCTCACCATCAGTAGAGCGAAGTTTGACATTCTGTTGGAGTGGAGTATCGACAGTTGTATTATTAGTTAGCTCATCTCAATCTAGAATATCCGAGAGATACTTCTGTTGAGATAGTAATACACACCACGGGCCTTTAGAAATTTCTAGACCAAGAGAATACCGAAGAGATCCAAGATCCTTCATGTGGAACTGTTGTTACAACTAAGATTTTGCGTACTATATACCAGCCATATCATCACCTGTAATGACCATATCATCTACATAGATAAGTAATAAAACTCTGCCACGCGATGTAGTGCGAACAAACAGAGAAGCATCTTGATGACTTTCCATAAAGCCCACCTTGAGCATGACATCACGGAAAACCCTCAAACCAAGTGTGGGGTACCTACTTGAGACCATAAACAGCACGACGAAGGAGACATACATGTCTCGAAGGAATATTAGACCCTGGAGGCGGTTGCATATATACTGTCTCAAATAAAGAGCCATGGAGAAAAGTATTTTTGACATCCATCTGGTATAAGGGCCAACGATGAGCAGCACTGACCGTAAGAAGAGTACGAACGGTGGACATCTGAGCAATAGGAGCAAAGGTCTCCTCATAATCAATACCTTATTGCTGAGTAAAATCTCGAGACACTAAACGAGTTTTTCGACGTTCAATGGTGCCATCAAGATGATACTTGACATTATAAACTCATTTACTGCTAACTAAAAATATGCCATAGGGACAAGGAATAGCATCCAGAGTATGTGTTTACTGAAATGCCTAAAATTCCTCAGCCATAGCCTGTCGCCACTCTGAAAATTAAACAACCTCTTGAAAAGATTTTGGCTCAACTGTAGTATGAATGGTAGCAAGAAAATTATAAAATATAGATGCATAGGAAGTAATCGAAGCATACCGTGCAGGCATGACATGTGGGCGTTTTCCTCGACGAAGAGCAAGAGGAACCTCAGGCATGGGAGATGCTGGCGTAGGTGCATGGAGGTCAATAGTATTTTCTTGAGTGAGTATCTACGGGATAGGGATCAGATGGTGGAAGAGAAAGCTCGGGTGAGGGAGAGTCAACAGAAGAAGATGGAGAGATTTTAGGAAGATTTCGAAAGGAGAACTAAGGTAAGGAAGTGGGTGATGCAACTGGTGGAGAAACAAGATCAGTAGTGTGGAGGAAATTGAAATCATCGGAAGAAGAATAAAATGGAGAATCCTCTTCGAACTGAACGTGTTGAGATATATGAACTCGATGAAATGCGGGATCATAACAATGATAACCTTGATGTTCCGAACTAATTCCTAAATAGACATATAGAACAACTCTGGGAGACAATTTATCACATTCAGGAGATGGCAGAAGAACAAACCAGCGACCACCAAAAACGCAAACCAAATCATAACGGGGAGGATGAGTATAAATACGACTACAAGGAGTTGTATCAGAAAGAGAGCTAGATGGAGTGATATTAATAGCATGAGTAGTAGTGAGAATAGCCTCAGCTCAGAAATGATAAGGAACAGAGTAAGAAATGAGCATGGATCGAGTGGTATCGAGAATATAACGATATTTTCTTTCATCAATACCATTTTACTCATGAGTGTAAGGACATGACTGTTGAAAGATAGTCCCATGAGAGGATATGATAGAGCGTATGGTAGAGGATAAGTACTCTTTGGCACGGTCAGAATAAAAAACTTTAATACGAGCTTACCATTGAGTGAAGATCATCGTAGTGAAGGCTTGATAAGTAGCAAGTATGTCAGAGTGATTTTTAAGGAGGTAGACCCATGTATAATGAGAGAAATCATCGACAAAACTAACACAATATAAGTAGTCAGATGAAGAAGGCAAATGAGCTGGCCCCCAGATATCAGAATGGACCAAATCAAATAAAGAAGTGGAAACAGATGTACTGGTTGGAAACGATAGAGCAGTGAATTTAGCCAATTTATAACCAGTACATGACTCGATATGAGAATGATAGGATACATGACCAAGTACTCTAGACTGAATAAGACTTTCCAACCTTTTATGAGACACATGACCAAGTCATCTATGCCACAAATCTGCGAAAAGCAAGGTAGAGGATTTTAGACTTACAGAAGCAACAAGATAATGTTGACGTATGGACTCTAAAAAGTAAAGATATTCTAGAAAATACAGTTTGTGTCCCCTCCGACCGGCCCCAACAGTCTTACCCATCTGTGGATCCTGCACAATATAAGTATCAGAAGAAAATAAGACAAGTAGGCCATCCATACATAAGGAGCTAACAGAAATTAAATTCAAACACAACTGAGGAGCCACATAGATGGGGCCAAGAGTTAGACAACCAGATGGGTCAGTTTGTGAGATGATAGAGTCATATTGAATGATAGACAAATGTTATCCAACAGCCGTATAGATAGGGGGAAGAGAAGAGGAAGTGAAAACAGAAGATAAGAGGGAGGCGTTACGAGTCATATGAAAGGAATAGCCAGAGTTAAAAATCCAGAGATCATTCATACCAGAGATCGAAGGATTGGATGAAGAACCAGCAAGATGCATACCAGAGAGTTGTGTAGTAGATGTAGAGGCTCTATGCTTAAGAGCATCAATTTGATGGCGAATATCAGAGAGTTATGCAGTAGATAGAGAGGTGGTATGCTGAAGAGCCGCAATTTGACAGCTAATATTTGTAATAGCTTGAAGAGCATTAATTTGATGGTGAATATCAGAGAGTTTTGTAGCAAATGGAGAGGTGATATGCTGAAGAGTCGCAATTTGATGGCTAATATCTGCAATAGCTTGAATGATATGGTCTAAAGTGGTAGATGGCATAACATTGACCGGTAATCCTGATGCACTAGAGGATCAGGACCGAGGGGATCACTGACTACAACCAGTTCCCGAGGAACATAACTTAGGATGAAGCTGGAAATATATCTCAAAGCGGTGTCCCTCCTTCATGCAATAGGTGCAAAAAAGCTTAGACCGAGCCTGAGAAGCAGGTGCCAGTGAAGAGGTCATAACAGCAGCAATTCAAAGTTTAAAATAATAATCCTTGAACGAAACCTAAATGTTTAAAGGGGAACCCGAAGGTTAATGTAGAAACCCGATGGTTAAAATGTAAGAACCCGAAGGTTAAATTTGAACCCGAAGGTTATACATGACTGTCAAATCTGGAAAAAAAGAAGCAACCGGAGACCAATGTGGTCAGAAGATCGGCCGGATCTGATGCTCATGCCAGAGACCTATAGTAGATTAATACCGATGTTGACGTTGAGACATCGAAATGGATTAAAATGGCTATGCCGTTACTAATTGCAAAACGACAATGTCATTCATTTGAGGCCAAGAGACGGCTTGATGCCGTTAATTTGAGACCGAGAGATGGTCTTGAAAAAAAATGGCTATACCGTAAATTTAAGATCAAGAGATGGTCTTGAAACAACAATGTCGTTAAAATAGAACCCGAATGTTTAAAATAGAACCTGAAGGTTAGAATAAAACCCGAAGGTTTAAAATATAACCCCGAAGATTAAAATGGAATCCGAAGGTTAAACGAGAACGCGTAATACGTTAAGAGGCCGCAAAGCGGCAAGGCCAAAAAATTTGGTAGAGGAACGCAAAAAGCGTTAAACGAATGCAAAGAAGCAATGCCAAGATTTACAAAGAATGCAGAAGTGTTAAAAAAATTTATTGGAAGAGAAATAATAACCCTAGCTCTAATATCATATTAAAGTAAGAGAGAGAGAGAGAGAGAGAGAGAGAGAGAGAGAGAGAGAGAGAGAGTCTTGGGTAAATTTCTTCTTGAGTTGAATATTGAGTGTACATATATATTTATATAAGTAGAGGAGGGTGAGATATGTTCTCATAACCAATGTGGGACTAAAACCCACTACAATACACTATTATCAACACAAATCATTATTATCTTGAATTTCTAAAGTAACATCTAAAGTAGAAATTGAATCACTAGCCAATATATTCTTGCCCTCTTCATGTTCATAATCCTCATTGTAATCACCATCAGTTTTCTTCTTTAGCTTCAATGTCATTGTATACATGATCAACAATAACTTCGTCATCAAGCATCCAATCATCTTCACTATCCTCTTCACTAATCTTCTTCTTCTCATTTCCAGCTTTAGTTTCAATATCCTTATTCTCATTTATGTCATCTATTTGTCATAGCTGCCTCTCTTGAACTTGTGATGGTTGCCACCCCGCCCCCCACTCATACATTTAAATCCACCTGCATCATCCATGTCTATCTATGTCATCTTCCAAAATAATTGAATCAACCTTCTCAAACTCGTGCTCAACATAGACATCCAGGTGCTTCACAACATATTCTTCCAAAAGTTCAACAGGAGAACGAGTTAAAGATGGGAAACCAAATCTTAAATCTCTATAAATTATACTAAATGTGTCTTTAACAAATAATTTCATTTCACTTTTGCACCCAATTATACTCATAAGCTCTTCTATGTACTCCCAAGTAAAATAATCCTTCTTCATATGCAAGCTTTTTATTTTTTTCCCCTAACATATTTTAATCTTGGCAACTTTAGAAAACTGAAACCATGATGAAATGTAACTTTGTAGTACACAGTCATCCCTACATTCAAAAGAAATTAACTTCTAACATCAGTAGGAATGGAGCCAAATACCAAGTTGGGGGATATTTAGCCCCACCAAATTTTTGCAAAGTTTCATACAAAGATGTGGCAATTGGTTCCATATCTTAGAAAAAACTTCAATATGGTCCCTCATAAAGTTTGATCTAACCAAATGTAACCCTAAGATGCATGATACAAGCCCATACATAATTTTGCCAACCAAATCGCCTCCCATCCCCTTCCCCAGTTTATAAATGAAGCTGGATGCATCTCCAGATAATATTCATATCAGGAAAGGTCTGTCTGTTTGAGGGTGGTTGGCAAACCCTTAGCTTCGACTTAGGGTAGATGTTGGGAAAAGTATGAATCCTTTATTCGTAGCGAGGGTGCTCTTCCTGTTTCTTTAGAGGATCATCTTCTAGTTCATCCCTCCCATCTAACCTTGTCAGAAGCAGCCAACGAAGTGTGAGATCAAGCAGCTCATGTAGAGCAAGCCCCTCAGCCTCCTCCAGATGATCCCAAAGGCAAGAGACCCATAGTTGCATAGGGAACCATCCCTTCAGCGCCTTCTCCCCCTCCTCTGGCTGAGACAGCGCCAGAGATGGTGGAAGTTCTTTTTTAAGGTGTTAAGATCAAGATAGCTAAGTCTTATTGGGAGCTACTGAAGTCAATTCTCTCCCAGTCAGATTATGTAATGTCAGATCAATCCCTTATTGTTGGATATCAGGCGATTGCCATTTCCTCTTCAAACTCAATGGACAATGCTTCCTCCTCTAACCCCCCTTCGGGTTTTGAGTTTGCTAAGCAACATTCTTGTAGGTTGTCTAAAAATCACAATAGATAGCTTATCCCCCATCAAACACCGATGATGAAAGTTACAATCTGACGACTTCCAGAAGGCTATAATCTAAAGACTTTCACGTAGATCGATGAAGGTTACAATCTGACGACCTTCACGACAACCGATGAGAGCTCTAGTTCAACAGCATTCACAATCAACATCGGGAGTTACAATCTGACGACTCTCATATTCTCAAGGAGCCAAGACGAAGATTACAAGACAATGATCTTTACAACACTATGACAAAAGAGATTACTTGGTGATAATCTCTTCAAGGCAAGACGCGGAGGTGCTCCCCGTGTATCAACACCAAAACACGGAGGTCCTCCCCGTGTGTCAACAGTAAAACGCTGGAGTCAGACCCGTGTTACAACATCAAAACGCGAGGGTCGAACCCACGTTACAACATCAAAACTCCAGGGTCAACCCTCGCATTTGTCAACGCTCAGCGGGTACCCAAGTCCGCGTCTCCAGTTTAAAATGCAGAGTTAGGGTCCTGAACGCCAACGTGGGCGTTTAACTCGTTCAAGCAAGAGCTGAACGGTTATAAGAACCGTTTTTCCTCCATGATCTGAGGGATTTCCGTCCCACTTGGGAGCAGATTAAGGGGGGCGGTTACACCCCTCTCAACCCCATGATGGAGAGAATTAAGGAGGCGGTTATACTCCTTAATTCCCTATAAATATGGGTAAACTCAATGGAGTTCAGGCTGGCATTTCTCGGATCTGGGACTTGGCAGCAACAGGAGAGATCTTTGGGCGAGCTTTTGAGGAGATCGACACCATCCCTCAACGAAGATCATCTTCAATTTCGACAACAAAGAGTCTTCATCCTTGGCTTATATTCGACCTTCGGTTAAATCAACTCTTTCATAGAGTTTAAAACTCGTTCAGAGTTATCAACTCGTCCAGAGTTCTAAAACTTGCCACGCAAGTTCTCCACAACGTCAAATCGTGAGGAGAAGATATCGTTCCAGTGAATCAAGACGTGCGGATCATCAACGGAGAGCAAACTCGACGCGAGCATTCGAGGGAGGCACTCCATCGCCACCGTGAAGAACCCAGATTTAAACAAAGGGGAGAACCAAGTTCGTTCTTCTCTCTTTTGTAATCAAGTTGTAATCGGGATTGAAAGAATACAAATCAATTTTTCTTCATTTCTTTTACATCAAATTTTCCAACATACAATTCTAAGGCTCCAAAGAAGAAATTCTCTCGTGGAACTCTGCTAATTCCCCCTGTTAAGAGACACCTGGCTCTGATGAGAAGGAGCAAACACTCAAGTAACTCTAAGAGTAAATCGATATCTTTTGCTTCCACCCCGCCTCTTCAATCTCTCAATCTTGAGCGATTGGGAGAAATTTCAGTTAACTGTGGTATAAAAGAACCGGTTGATCTTCAGGGGCTGAGAGATATCCAAAATCTAGAGTGTCAAGGGATAAATCCTTCCTGAGAGTTTTGGTCGCTCCATTTAGTTGCCTTCCCTTTTATTTTTTATGAAGTTTGGATCTTGGAACGTCAAAGGGCTTAATAACCCCGCTAAGCGTAGATTGGTCAAGGACTGTTTGAAGCTAGCCAAAGTTGATCTTGTTGGTTTGCAAGAGACTAAACTCGATTCTATTAGATCCAACACTCTCAAGTCCTTAGGGAGTAGCATCATCTCTTCCTGGATTTCTCTAGATGCTTCTAAGTCTAAGGATGGAGTCTTTCTAGGCTAGAACGATAACATTTTTTCTTGTTCATACTCATCCATAGATATCTTCTTTGTGACTGCTATTCTAACTCACTCTCCCTCCTATTGGACCTTTACCGTTACCTCAGTTTATGCCCCTTGTGATTCCTCAGATAGAGAGGTTTGTTGGTGGGAACTCGGTAGAATTAGGTCCTCTCATCCTCACCTTTGGGTTGTTTTCGGGGACTTTAACATGACTCTCAGTTTGGCTAAAAGAAGTGGTCGTTCTGGTTCTTTTAGGGACATCGAGAATTTTAAAAATCTTATTGATTCTCTCCATCTCTCTGATCTCCCTCTTAGTGGGAGAAAATTCACCTGATCCAACTGTAGATACCCTCTTGTGCTTGCTAGGTTGGACAGATTCCTAGTGTCTATAGATTTTGAATCAAAATTCCCTCTCCTGGTTCAGTTCTCTTACCAAGCACCTTGCTTTGATCACTGCCCTATCATCTTAGACACTCGTTCCCCTCATCCTATCCTTTGTTCAGATTTGAAAGATTCTAGCTCACATTTCCTTCTTTCAAACCGTTCATCCAAGCTAGTTGGGGAACCTTTTCTCCCCAAGACCACTCTTCTTTATCCTTTCCTTTCAAGTTGAAGCTTATGAAGAGAAGAATGAAATGATGGAAAAAATGCCTTAGATCCCAACAACTCCTTTTCCCTTCTCATTTAGCTTAGCTTGACTCTCTTAATTTGATTGAAGAATCCAGAGCTTTATCTCCCTCGAAAATTCAGACTAGAAGTTTTTTGAAAGACCAACTTCTTGCCTTAGCAAATGCTGAAGAAATTAAATGGAAATAAAGATCTTGGATTCAATGGCTGAGAGAGGGTGATAACAATTTTATATTTTTTTCATAATTTTGCCTCTCATAGAAGAAGGAAAAATTTCATTTCCTACCTCTTGGATAATGATTCTATCATCTCTGCTGGGTCTAATATGAACAGAGTCTTCTTTGATTACTTCTCCAGTCTCTTCCAACAATCTCCTAATTCCAGATTCATAGTAGACTGGAATACCTTATACCCAGAAGCATCCCCAGACCTCTCTCCTCTACATCTTCCCTTTTCTCCTGAAGAAATCAAAGCAGTAGTTTTGATCTTCATCCAGATAAATCTTCGGGCCCTGATGGTCTTCCCTGTTATTCTACCAATCTTTTTGGAACTCCATTGAGGTGGACATAATTGCTTTTATTCAAAACCTCTTTCATCATCCCCAAACTCTTCACAATATCAATTACTCATACATTTGTCCCATTCCAAAGAAAGATGGTGTCAATTCTCCCAAAGATTTCAGGCCTATCAGTCTACTTAACAGCTCCTGTAAAACCTATTCTAAAATCCTTGCCAATAGACTTAGCAGAGTTCTTCACCTTCTTATAGATTTCTCCCATTCCGCCTTACAAAAAGGTAAATCCCCCCTGGACTCTATTCTGCTAGCACATGAGATGATTAATTTCATTACTCTAATATGAGAGTATATTGATGTCTTCGCCAGGAATTACGAGGATATGCCTGGGCTTGATCCCCAAGTGGCTATGCATCGATTAAACATCAAACCAGACGTCAAGCCTGTTAAATAACAGCAAAGGCGATTTCGGCCCCAAATCATGGAAGCAATTAAAGCTGAAGTCAAAAAGCTCATCAAATCAGGATTTATCCGCGAAGAGCAACATCCTGATTGGGTGGCCAAAATTGTCCCTGTCCTAAAAAAGAATGGGAAGATTCGAGTGTGCATCGACTTCGATGACTTGAATTCGACTTGTCCTAAAGATGATTTTCTGTTACCTATCATGGACGTCATTATTGATAATACGTGTGGGTTTGAGAGGATGTTTTTTATGGATGGATTCTTAGGGTACAACCAAATCAAAATGTACCCTAATGATGAAAAGTATACATCCTTTCGAACACCTTCAGGGATATACTGTTATACAGTAATGCCCTTTGGGTTAAAAAATGCGGGCACCACCTATCAACGCGCTATGACCTCTATCTTCCAAAAACATTTACGAAAGACTGTGGAATGTTACATTGATGACTTGGTTGTTAAAAGTCGTGATAAGGGAAACCATTTACACGACTTGAAAACAATGTTTGATCTTATGCGGGCGCACCAGCTCAAGATGAATCCAACTAAGTCATTCTTAGGAATGGCTAGTGGTAAATTTCTCGGGTTCGTGGTCACGGCTAACGGAATTTTTTTGGACCCAGATAAAGTCAAGGCCATCCAAGAGCTACCACCACCCAAGAATCTTAAGGAGCTTCGAGGCTTACAAGGATGATTTACGTATATTCGCAGGTTGATTTCTAACCTATCCGGGAAATACCAACCATTCTCAAAACTAATGAAGAAAAGAGTATCCTTTATATGGGGCAAGGCTTGCCAGAAAGCATTTAAGGAGATTAAGCAATATCTCTCTAATCCACCGATATTGGTCGCACCAAAGTCAGGTAAACCTTTCTTCATATATATCCGGGCTACAAATCATACATTAGCAGGACTCTTAGCACAAGATGATGGAAATGGCTATGAACAAGCCGTCTACTGCCTCAGTAGGACACTATCAGGTGCTAAACCTCGTTATCCTCTCATTGAGAAGGAATGTTTGGCGCTGGTCTTCATAGTTCAGAAAATACGACATTATTTGGTTGGGCAAACCATACATGTCATTTTTCAGGTCAATCCTATTCGAGTATTCATGACACAACCCAGTGCATTGAATTGGTGACTCGCCATGTGGGCTTTGTTGCTTTCCTAATATGACATCTATTTCAAACCTCAAAAAGCGGTGAAATGTCAGGCTATTTGTGACCTTATGGCTAATCATCCGCTAAAAGAAAAGGCTGAATTATACTAGGACATACCTGATAAGACATATGAAGCAAACGTCATCTCTAGAGAACAAGTATGGTAATTGTACTTCAATGGTGCAACAAGGATAAGTTCTACTGGTCGGGTTATAGCTGGAGTGGGGGTTGTCTTTATCTCTCCCCAAAACTATATACTCCCACGCGTCGTTTCTTTAACAGAGCCTTGTTCTAACAATGTGGCGGAATACAATGCTTTGTTGGTTGGCTTGGATATAGCCAAACAGTTAGGGGTGAAACGCTTAGAAGCATACAGTGATTCTCGACTCATTGTTGATCAAATGAAGGAAGAATATGAGGTTAGGAATGAAGACCTCGTTCCTTACCATACCACAGCAATTGCATTGGCTGATTACTTTGAGGGCTTCTATATTGACCATGTACCCCGTCTCAAAAATATCTATGCTGATACATTGGCATCACTTGCGGCTACCTTAGCTCTACCTAAAAGAACTACCCAGCAGGTCACAGTGACAAGCAGACAATTATTCAAATTAAAGTATGCACTACAGATCAACACAGTTGAAGCTGAACCTTCAACACTTGAACCTAAAGATTGGCAATTTCCGATCATCGTTATGTCTTATACGGTTTATTGCCTGAATACATCAAAGAAAGAGAATTTATTCGTAGACGAGCACCTAGATTCTACTATAATTCTCAATCCCAGATTTTGTATCGAAAGTCGTACAATGGACTTTTGCTTCGTTGTTTGTCAAATAGAGAAGCAAAAGAAGCCCTTAAAGAGGCTCATGACGGCATCTGCGGAGCTCATCAGCCCGGTCCTAAGTTGTGCGACCGACTACGCAGATTGGGTTATTATTGGCCTAACATGGTTCAAGACATTGTTACTTATGCCAAACGATGCCACGCTTGTCAGATACATGCTAATTACATGCATTGACCACCCGAGCATCTTTATCCTTCAACCACTTCATGGCCTTTCAAAACATGGGGAATGGATATTGTCGGCCCAGTGACACCACCCTCTTCCAAAGGACATCGCTTCATTTTGACGATAACTGATTACTTTTCTAAATGGGCAGAAGCAATCCCGTTGAGAGAAGTCAAAACAAGTGATGTTGTTAAATTCTTAAAACATCACATCGTATATAGGTACGGCGTTCCGAGATGTATCATTCATGACAATGGGCCCCAATTCGTTAGCCAAGCCTTCACCCGATTCTGTGACAAATTTAGGATCAAAAATTTGGCTTCAACGGCTTATAATCCTACTGCTAACGGGCAAGCAGAAGCATTTAACAAGACCATCGTTAGAATTCTCACTAAATTGGTTTCGACGAACAAAAGAGATTGGAACGAGAAATTAGAACAGAGTTTGTGGGCTTATCGCACAACGGTTCGAACGCCGACAAGAGCGACACCATATTCCTTGGTATACGGATGTGAAGCCGTATTACCATTAGAAATCCAAATTCCCTCTTTGCAGAGAGCACTCACAATTGGTATGACAACGGAAGAGAGTCATCGCCGACGTCTTGAAGAATTGGAAGCGCTTGATGAAAAGCGGCTATTGGCTCAGCAACACATTAAGCTTTATCAAGCTCAGATTTCCAGAACATTTGATAAGAAGGTTAAATACCGCACATTTAAAGAAGGTGACTTGGTTCTTACAGTTTGGTGCCCGATGATTTTGAACTCCAAGAAGAAAGGAAAGTTTGAGCCAAAGTGGGAAGGGCCATTTGTAGTAGAAACTGTCTACTCGAATGGAGCCTATCGTCTTATCACCTAAGATGGCGACAAACTTATGATGCCTATCAACGGAAAATTTCTAAAAAAATATTACCCGTAGACTTCATCATCAAATATACCTGGCCGCGAGAGAAGAAACAAATAAAGGTAATAATTTCTTTATTTCATCTCCTCCAAATTTCCCTCACTAATCCTCTTCAATAGGATAGTGGGACTATTATTGTGTTAATTCTACGTCTGATTGCTGATGGTCTTCTAATAGTAACCTACTATGCGATGTGTTGCTCTCCTAAAACGTCGTCATTTTCCCAGATGACGTTCGTTTTCCTAACTTAGGCCTACCAAGTGATGTGTCTTCGTTTCCAACATTATCATACTTCTAAATTCACTGAACGATGTAATTTTCCTAGCATCGTCATTTTCCCAGATGACGTTCGTTTTCCTAACTTATGCCTACCAAGTGATGTGCCTTCGTTTCCAACATCGTCATACTTCTAAAGTCACTGAACGATGTAATTTTCCTAACGTCGTCATTTTCCCAGATGATGTTCGTTTTCCTAACTTAGGCCTATCAAGTGATATGTGCTTTCGTTTCTTTCAACTTCAACATACTTCTAAAGTCACTGAACAATGTAATTTTCCTAACGTCGTTATTTTCCTAGATGACATTTGTTTTCCTAACTTAGGCCTACCAAGTGATGTGCCTTCGTTTCTTTCAACATCGTCTTACTTCTAAAGTCATTGAACGATGTAATTTTCCTAACGTCGTCATTTTTCTAGATGACGTTCGTTTTCCTAACTTAGGCCTACCAAGTGATGTGCCTTCGTTTCTGTAGGCATCAAAAATTGCCGATAGGTCCCCACTCACAGCTCGGTGTTAACAAGCGACGACTGAACGTCACTACCCTGTTCACAAGATCTCAAATGACGCCGGTGAACGACTGAAGCAAACCGACGGATTACGTGAGCCGACAGAATGTCAGAATCACGAAGATACGGGTTGACCGAAAACCCCGCGATCACCGCAATTGGGCCAACGCCCGCCATGCCCCGATCACCCCACTGATAATCCAACCATTGGGTCCTACAGAGCTCGCCGTCACGATTCCAACGCATCCGAAATCACTCAAATCCGAGTTCAGACGAAAAGTCAACGGCGAGTCAACGGCGAGTCAACGGCGGGACAACGGTGGCGTCTCAAACGACATGAAACACCCCGGGGGTGTCTGAAAAAATCCAAGACACCCCAAGGGTGTCTCGGAAAATCCAAGACACCTCAAGGGTGTCTCGGAAATTCCGAGACACCCCAAGGGTGTCTCGGATTTTTTGAGACACCCCATGGGGTGTCCTTAGCTATTTCAGCCACCCCCCCTCCTTGTTTCCTATAAATAGGCCCTCTAGGCCTCCATTCTCTTGGCTCGGATTTTTGGAGAGGAATTTCTGGTCTTGGGTTTAACCTCGAGATCTGAAATTTTGGAGAAGAGCAGCGAAGCCCTGCCGGATCAAAGAGCGAGAGGTCTTCATCTTTTCCTTTATTCACCCCCTTCTGTCCTTGGTGTTGCCCTTCGCAGGCGACACTAAGAAGAGCTAGTGCCTCGTTTAACCGAGACATAAGCTTTACACTTCTGAGATCTCACGCGGATCGACGAAGTTCTGCTTCTATATCCCACGCGGATAGACGAAGCTCTGCCGGATTTTCCCGGAAGGATCTTGAAGAGTCGGCGGTCCACGGACATCGACGTCCCCGTCACAGGCCAACAACCCACACAAGCGAGACCGTACCAAACCGGGCTCTCGTGTTTATTTTCAGAAGAGTTGTAACCTTTTGTTTTCATTTTTTTTTAACTCTGTTGTAACGCCTGAAGTTGTAACAGATACCGAATCAATGAAAACAGCAGCTTTTCACGAAAACAAGCTGGCGACCACAGTGGGAGCCGCCGACCTCGCTGCCGAGATCGGAGTGACGCAACCGGCCTTCAAGATCCGGGTGAATGAAGAGATCGAATACGAATTCGACCAGAAGAAGTTTGAAGAGTACCTCTCCTCCTCCTCCTCCAGATCCGCCTCTCCGCAACGGCGTAGAAAGAACTCATCTCCCAAAAGGGCTCGCGAGATCTCCAACTCCTCAATCCGAGACTCCGCCATCGCTGCCACTACGCCCGTACCACGCAACGGCCCCGCGTCGATCAGCGTGGTTAAGGCTGTAGATCCGGCCCTCACAACCGCCACAAAGGCAATGGGTAACGCTGCTCCAACTCCATCAAAAAGGGCGATCCAAAGACGCCGCCAACGCCTCGCTCAACAGCTCGCCAGGGCCAAGGAGTCGAAAGATGGAGTGCGCTATGCGGAGGATCTGAAGTCGAGGCAGCGGCAAGAGCAACGGCAAGCAATCAACCTCCCCTCCAAAACAGAAGCAAGTGAGTGGATCCGCGTCAAGAGGAACTGCTCCACGCTCGAGGAGCGAATCAAGAAGCGCCGTGCCCTACTCGCACATGCCCGACTCCTCCTGAAGAAGGCAGAGGAGATGCAGCAAGAAACGGTGGTCAAAACACCGTCCAAAGGCAAGTTGGTGTGGGTTCCTAAATCGACACCAACACTTCAAACCAAGAAGGGCAAGATTATCGCCCAGAGTTCAACCAAATCAGAGCCTACTCCTCCTGTACCGGCACCCTCAACAGGGCCAGGTAAAAAAGGGGATCATTCAAGATCCCAGGTTCCTTTGACGAGTCGCCTCGGTCCCCTACCGGAGAACCGGGGAAGAATACCCGTCAAAGAACGGCTGGGACCATTGAAAGGTCCCCAAACTAAAATCCAGACTGGGGGTGGAATCAATCCCCCCAAGAATATTGACAAAGGGAAAGCCCCTATCACCGACCGCACTGAATTGCGAGTCGAACTGAAAGAGCCCGTTCGATTTTTACGCTCCCAAAAGCGTAAAATTGAACGGGCCACTCCTGAAAAATCTAACCATGTTTTGCATTCCCAAAGGGAAACACACTCGTCTGAGGATGAGCGTGTTATACCGAGGGACATCCACCAGCACTCCGTAGGTTGCTCCAGCTATCAAGCTGATGAGCTGTACTACAAGGCTGGGGGTGTGGAAAAATCCCGAAAGAGGTACATGCAGGATATGGAGTCCCACTGCCCGTGTGCCAACATTATCAAGGCAGTACTGTCCGAGTGTTGCTGTACTCAGACCCCAACAAGAATCTCGGTGTTCGAGAGACTCTCCAAGCCGAAGCGTTTCCACAAGAAGAAATCGCTCCGCCGAGAGGATGAATACTCGAAAGTGTCAGTCAACATGACCGGCAGAGGGGGATCAACACCACGTCTCAACTTGGATCAGCTTGCCGAGGCTTCCCGATGCATGACATGGTTACGGTCGGGAACCATCAAACGAAACAATTACCCAAGAGTACACAAGGGACTTTCCCTAGAAGAGGAGGAATCTGATGCTGATTCTGATCCCTGCTCCGCCGTCGCATCCGATGACACGGCTTCAAGTGCAGGCCAACCTTATGAATCGCTCATGATCAGCGCCGAACAAGTGTCGAAGATACTTGAAGAAGCCCTGGCCAAGCAAAAGGAGAGTTTCAAATTTGAAATGGAGATGGCCATGCAACGAATGAGGGAGATGCACGACCAACAGATCGCGGCGATGACGGCTCACCAAGGAGAACCGAGTCAACGCAATCCAGAGGAGCATGAACGGGAAGGGGATAATGTTAACATTCCTCCCATCAATACCAACACTGGGGGTGGTCCCTTAGAAGATAATGCAAAAGAGGATCACGCCGCCTCTCCCAGAAGCCACTCGAAGACCGAGACGAGCGAGGACAGGAAGATGAAAGACCTGGAGAGCAAAATCAACGCCTTGATGAATGCTCAGGAGGTAAAAAGATCCGGTATACCCTGCCCGTATCCGAGGGAGTGGGAATCGATCCCATATCCGGCAAAGTTTAATTTAATTAACTTTACGCCGTTTGATGGGAAGGGTTCCCCTACCCAACATTTAATCTATTTCAAGTCTCATTTAGGAATTATTTCCGGAAATGAGCCCCTCATGGTGCGGTCATTCGTCGGCACTCTTCGCGGAGCTGCCTTCGATTGGTACCGCCGTCTCAAGCCTGGGAGTATCAATGGCTGGGATGACATGGAGGACATGTTCCTAACAAACTTCTTTGATGATGACACCGAGGTTTCAATCGGTACGCTGTTCGATGAAAAGCAAAAGAACGGCGAGACGGTTGAAAACTTCGTGAAGAGGTTCCGGAACAGAGCTATGAATTGCAGGGATCCGGTTAGCGAGGATTTCATCCTTGAGACTTGCCACAACAATTTGACGCTCGACATCCTTGAAGCCATGGGAATGGCGCCATCTAAAACTTGGAAGGATTTGAAGATGCGGGGAGAAAGAGCCGAGCGATTCCTCAAGAGGAAAAAGGCAGAGAGGGGACAAATACCCAATAATGCCCCACAACCAAATTTTACCCCCAAGGGTAAAGGGAAGGCGCATGCGAATGCGGTGGTCGCAAATCAAGTCTTTGAAGTGCAAGCACAACCGCAACAGCAGCAACAGCCGCAGCAGCTGCAGCAGCAGCAACAGAGGGCGCCTCAACAACCCAGGTGGCAACAGCAGCCCCAGAAGCAAAAGGTTGGGGAGCCGAGGTTCCCAAAGGTCTACTCGTTCAAGGAGGATGAAATCCCCGGTATCTTCAAGTACTTGGTGGAGAACAACAAGATCAAGCTGCCGCCAATTCAGGATCAGGAAAATGCCAAGAGGGTCAACGATCCGAAATACTGCGCATTCCACCGAGCAGTGCACCATCCTACCAAGGTGTGCTACGCTCTCAAGGACAAGATTCAGGCCCTGATCGATGTTGGGGTCATCACTATGAAACAGCCCAAAGAGAAGAAGGTGGGTGCGAACGCCGTATCCATTAGCTTTGGATATGTTCCCTCGAGTTGGTTCCAACACGAGTCAGTGATCAAAGTGGCGGTGAAGACAGTGAACGATGATCCACACCAGCAGCGCCAGAAAGGGCTTGTGCCACACACAGCCCCAAATGGTGAGATCTTGTGGGTTCATCCGGATTTAATCACAGATGAACAGTGGGCCGGGACTTCTGCCACAAAGAACAAGAGGAAGTCGAAGAAGAAAGGTAAATCGTGCTACGGTGCTTCTGCCATACCGGGGGTGGATGATGACAAAATTCCAACCTTCCCACTTTCTGAGGACGAGCAAGAAGCTTTTGCAACCCGAAGCGGGAATGAGTATCACTTCAAGTATCCGGAGGCTACTGAGCAATTGGGTACCAAAACCCCACCTTCCAAGACGCTTGCAGAGTTGGGAATTTCAGCAATTCCCCCAACACCTGCAGTGGTGACGGAGAGAATCCCACAGAAGGATAAGGGAAAAGAGCCCGTACGTCAAGAAGCTCAGAACCCGAGGCCGTCTCGATTCAATAATCCAATTGGACGAGACAAACCGGGGAATGCAAACTCTCAGCCCCATTTCGACATTATGGCGCAATTGGCTAACATCCCGGCCAGGATAACTCTATACGAGTTGCTGCGGTTGTCGAAGGATACTCGGAAAGCACTTCAAGAAGCCTTGGGTGATTCCGAAGTCTTCTTGACTCGAATCAAGCCATCTTCCGAAGAACCGGAGTCGTCAGCTCAACAATGCAATCTGGCGGCACATCACTTCCCCTGCATCTCTTTCACCAAAGAGGACATGCAGACAAAGAACTCCAATCATGACAGGCCCTTGTACTTCACCGGGCATATTGGCTCCAGCGTTGTCAACCGGATCCAAGTCGATCCGGGTTCCGCTGTCAGCATCATGCCATTCCGATTGATGCATCATCTCGGAATCCCGACTAGCAAATTAGCGTCCACTGGCACGACAATTTACGGATTCAACACCAGCGGGTCTAGGCCCTTGGGAAAGGTCCGAATTAAGTGCCAGATCGGGGATTTGAAGTCGGAGGTCACATGCTATGTGATTGACGCGGAAACATCCTATAATTTACTGTTGGGTCGGCCTTGGATCCACGGTAACCTTATAGTCCCGTCAACTCTACATCAGTGCTTCAAATATGTGGGCACAGATAATGAGGTCAAGACGGTGGTCGCGGATAAGCAACCGTTCAAGGGATTGGAGAATTACTTCACCGATTCCCTTTTATACGGCGCTGAATCCGATACTGAACCATCGGCCCAAGGAACGGACAGCGGTGATGAAGCTGATACCGAACCAGGGCTTGATTATGATGGCGGTTTTGTTTTAAACGACATTGTACCCATTGTAATCAATCTTGACGATGATGAATCATCGGAAGGTAGTTGTAATTGGCAACTTGCCGAAGAACTATCAATAAACGATGATTTAGAGTACTCGACAGGTCTTGATGATATCACCAACAAACTCTATGCTAACCCTGATTTATATATGCCTCTTCAATCATTTTGTTTGACGAAGAAGCAGGTACACGACCCTTGCGGAACAACGCTCATTATCCCCGCAGGGATTGGGGGTGGAAAGGAGGTCGTCTACGGCAAAGGAAGAGCATCTCCGATACCCAACCATTTCTTGGAAAAGGAAGACGACGACGATAAACCAGCCCGTCATCTATCCAAATACGATGCGAAAGCGCGCAACATGATGGAAATGCATGGCTATGACTTCAAGATCGGAGAGGGTCTTTTCTTTGGTCGAGGTCCACGGGTTCCACCCCGGATGGCCTATGTACCGAAGGGAAAACCCGATAATTACTATCGCCACAAAAGAGG
>BQKN01034667.1:1913-16720 GCA_022839385.1 Asparagus kiusianus
TTATTCCTCTCCATTCTTGGGTTCATCTCTACCAACAAACAAGAGACAAAGGAAATGGAATATGAAATTATTCCTCTCCATTCTTGGGTTCATCTCTACCAACAAACAAGAGACTCTGAACTGGGAGATCCAAGTTCATCCTTCACAAAATTAAGTTCGTTCTCATACATGGAGAACATAACCTATCTACATTTTGAAATCCATGTCATTCACGCATGGGGGATGTTATCTCTATCCCTTATTAGAGATAAGCCTACATCTAACACATGTAGCCTACACATTCAATGCTGTAGTTTAAAGTCTAAAAGAATTTAAGTCTTTTAGCTCAACGTTATATGTGAAACGGATTTAGATAATTCACATACTAGCCCGATTCAAACGGTAATCGGTAAAGGCATATCAAATCCGTTGATGGCTGAGGATTTGCCAAAAATCCTACAATTATTATGGTTATTCATCTCAAACAAAAGTGAATAATCAATGAGCAAGAAAGTTCACTATATTAATCAAAGAGTTCAAACAAAACAGCACAAAAAGAAATGTTTTCAAAATTACAACAATTTGTAATGGCGAAGTTCATCTTCTAATTGAGAAAGTTTTGTAGCATAAGCCAATTCGAGCTCAGGTATCAGATTAGCTTTAAATTTTCTTTCATCGATGCTTTGAATTCTGGCCATCTCTTGTTCCTTGTCAGCGAAAATCTTATCCTGAAGATTCAGCTGTCGGAGTATGTCCACCTCAGCCCGAGTTACCTCCGCTAAATCAGACTCCAAAGTCTCACAAGCTTCCTTAGCTGCAGCAAGTTGTTTCTCTAATTGTGCCACCTCTACTCGACGTGACTCCAAATCACGATACAAGTCTGCCTTAATTTGCGTCTTCGTGGTAGCACTCACCCGGAGTTGATTAATGCGAGTTCTCAGCATTTGAAGTTCAGATTCAGCGGATTTTTGAGAATCACGCCACTCCTGCAATTTCAGGTCTATCTGGGAAGTAATATATGAAGAAGCACCACTAACACGAAAGCTCTGCAACCGTTCGATATGTTGTCTAAGATCGACCAAGTAAGCTTCAATTGAGTCTGATAATTCAACACATCCATGTGCTCTAATTCCGGATACATGATGATCGAGAGACTTCTTAAAAGGTTCAAAGGATGAACCTTTAAGGAGAATTCGATCAACCACGATGTTCAAGAAAGTGACAAAGCTTTGAACGTCAGCACCGATAACAGCCTGAACCGGATCTTCATCCGCCAATAAAGCTTGAATGCGATCAGACAATGATAAAGGAGCTATAAAATGAACAAATGAAAGGAATTTAAGATATACAAGCCTGCGTATAACAGCGAACGGAAACGTATTAAGAACACCACAATTGAGTTACCTTGGCTTGGCAAGACCGCAGCGGGTTCTATAACAACTGGGGCTTGCTCAGAAATGGCGCTCGGCTGTTGATCAACTACTTCAGATATTGGTTCATCTGAAGCCCCTAATGACTCCGGATCCGGAGTTATAATTCCGTGAGGGACAACTTCTATGAAAGAGAAAGGGATGAATCAATATTCTACCCTATTAATCTGACTTCGAAACATATCAAAGTGAGACATACCAAGTTGAGGTGAAATTATGGGAGGTTGCTCTTCTACGGTAACCTTCGACCCTCCCGTTTCATGAATAGCCGAGGTCGGATCGGAAGCTACAACGGGTTCAACTTCGACGACATCAGAAGTTGGAGGAACAGTAGGTGGTGGTTCAATTACAGCTGGAGGGCCTGCCAAAAGTATAAAACCCAAGCCTTCAGGTTGATCACATTCACAAAGGACAGTAGATGCATCAACTTCGTTTGTTGGTCCTACATCTAAAATTCCCATTTCAGTCATAAATAAATGGGAAATACAACTTAATTAAAAAAAAATTTAAGTCCGAAAGTACATACCTTCCAACGTACCTGCTTCAGTTGAATCAACTTGAGTAGTTGGTCCTGCAGTAGCGGAGGGAATCGGAGATGACAATATATCGGAAATCTTCTGATGTGCATCATCGGAAATATCAAGATCAAAATCACGTTCATCAAAATCTCCGATATTTATATCATGAGTAAGTTCCGTGTCTCTCGGTTCATTGACAGGCGTGTCTGTTAAGCGGAAGGATCCGTCAGTACATGTGCAAGGAATGTGAGGGAATCAAGACAAACAAAACCAAAATTACCTTCAACAGCGGGTATAGGTTCAGCGGCGCTACTACTCACACTCACCTCCTTTAGTTTGACTAAAAGAAGATAAAGCGCACAAGTTAGTAGAAGAGGAACACGTTCCGATTCATCTATTTTCCGATAATATCCTCCAAATGAAGAAGCACATGTACCTGTCTCGGTAGTTGGAGAGGACGGTGCGACAACTGGAGGAATGCTGGCGTCCACATTCATGGGTCCTTCACTCATTGCTTGGTGTACTTGTTGGGTGAAACCAGATTCATCAACGTCCATCAAACCCGGAGAAGAGGGCTCTGGCATAATTTCCCCTTCCTCTTCTGGTTCAACTACAATAATAAGAAGAATGAATAAATTTTAACCTCAAAAGATAAAATGACGGAGAGGAAATGACAAAGAGAGTTTACCTCCTTCATCAGCTGGAAGGTCTTGGAGGATTTCCTCTTCACGTAAAGGAGAAAGTCGGCGTTGCCGACGAGCAGCCTTCTTGGTCCTCTTTGACAAACGAACATCTCCAGAAACTTCTGAACCTTCATGGCGAAATTTGGTTCGTGGCTCAATTCCTTGAGCAGGACGGGATTGAACTTCAGAAGGAGCAGAAGGCCGAGACCTCTTTCTACTAAGAAGCGGAGCAACTTGTTCTTCTTCTTCTTCGGTTTCTTCCTCCCCTACGGGCCATCTAACAGTCATTTTATTGGAAGACGATAAAGGAATATCCTTCTCCATCATTCGTACACCTCTTGAGGGAACACTTGGCGATTGAGGAGAAGATGCCCGACGAGTTCGGTGAGCCACAGGAGAAGAAGGAATATCGGCCTCCCCTCCACCTCGCGTTTCATCCTCTTCGCTGGAAGTGTCAAAGTCATCGCTTTCCTCAGAGTCAACTGCTTGTTTTCCTTTACGGGAGGACGTAGCGGGTTCCTTTCCTTTTCTAGATACAATTCTCCGAACCATCGCTTCAGATTCTAGTTCAGAAATCTTTTTCTTTGGGACAGGAGTGTTAGCAGCTAAAACCCATCGACAATAAAGATAAGTCAAAAGAATATCGGGTTCAGCGACAGGCAAGCTAAATTGAGCTCCTGTACATCCAGCAACATTCCAAAACCAAGCTCGCACTCCATCAATGAGGCCTCCGCAATTTATCAACCACTTATTGGAATTCCCAACGTACAGTTGATCATAACCGAATTGTCGCGCAAAACGACAAGGAAAATAAGGCTCAATCCTGCAGAGATTCTTCGATCGGAAAACATTATAACCTGGGCGAATGTTCATAAGCCAATGAAAGCTACCCATGTCGAGAGAAGTCCTGTTGGCCCCAGGTATTTCCTCATCAACGAGTGTGTCATTATATGCGCCGGAAAATCGAGGGAAACATTTGTAAAATTCCCAGCACTTGGCATTCTTGAACTGCTTCACTCGTTCGGCTCACGATCGGGAAGGATATAACCACTTACATCCTTCTAAAAGCTGCAGTAAGGGGATTTCTGGATCAGACACGTCAGGTGCTGACATCATGTCCGATCGATGGAGAACTAGCCACGTCATTAGATATGTGTATGGTAACTCAACGCTCGACAAAGGAATCTTGGTTGAAGGCTCAGCACTTACTTTTGTAAAAGTGTTAGCTAAGATACGTAAACCGCTATGAAGGGCAGCAATCATGGCGGAGAGAAGAGATAACCTACCTCCAACAGCTAATTGCACAGCTGGAAAAAGAACTTCAAGAGGAAGCGCCTCAGAAGATTGATGCGGCACTACACATTTCTTTAGCCATATGGCCAGATAACCAGAAAGAAGAGTCGCAGGCTTCATTCTCTTGGTGGATTGCCATAAAAAAGTACTGAACTTGGTGCCTCTAAGAAAACCGCCCTCAGACGACTCAGTTCTATAAGACTGAGCGTTAATCTTCGTAATCAGACTATTAACTTCAGAAGGAGTCAGAATTGGTGATTCACAAACAGCTTCACCGGTCGAACTCTCGAGATTCTGAAACAAGTAGTCGGCAAACTGTTTCAAACTGACCCGAGCTGCTTTCTTACTCTTCACTTCGATCTTGGCTATCGCTATTTGGTAGTGACAAGTCAACTCCCAAAGAATATCATAAGCAGGAGAGCTAGCCTTTTTCATCACCATGAGTCGACGATTGTTGGGAAAATATTCTTGATAAGGAGTATTCCCCAATGGCAATCCGGATACCTTCATCATTTCATGGAGTGGAAGTCCTAACTCCCCGTACTTGGTAAGAAATGTATTGGTCTCCGGAATATAAGATTCGAATAAGGCAAGGAAATGATCTACACTTACGGGGAGACCATACATGCTGGCTCGAATCGGAACGTGTAATCCCAAGTTCTTTAACTCTTGATCCTAACGATTGAGTACGTAGTCAGTCATTCTAGCCCACCATCTGTCCTTAAGAGAGTGAACCCATCCATAACATCTGAATCTTGGAATGGGAAGTTCTCGGCCAACCCGAGCGAGTCTATTCTTTACCGTATTGGCCCTGATCATCAGTTCGTTCTGGGGTCCGCTATCTGGTCCAAATATTCCCGGGTGGAGACCACGAATATTATGTCTACTAAGGGAGCCAGGAGCGCTAATATCTCTACCAATGAAACCACAATGGATGTGCTCGTGGTCTTCTGTCAAGTGCCATGTCATTCTTCTCTGAACAGCCAAATTCCTTAACTGCAAAAGTGAACATTGTCGAGGGAACGGAGGAAGGAATAAAAAAGCACCTTCGTGTTCATTCAACCAGATTTCGGGGCCACGGCAAAGACTGTCTGGATCTTCTACCGAATCTCCGAACAAATAATCAGGCTTCTTTAACGGTTCGGTAGAAGTTAGAATGGGAGTTAAGGGTGAGTCGGTCAATAAGGCACGCAGAACGCGACGGCTTCCTTCACGGATTAATTCGGGAAAGCTGTCATCGTGATCTTCATTAAACTGACGGGCCTCTCTAACCAAGAACTCGCCTTTGAAAGAAGCGTGAAGGGTACCACTCTGTCCGGGATCTTCTCTATTAGAGAAGGCTGCAGAAGGAAAAGGGACTGCAGGAAGAAAAGTCGAAGACAGTTGAATAACAAAGGCTAAATGGCTAAGCGGCTGAAGCGGTGATTACTGCCAGACGTTACCGCGGCAGCATACACTGCCGCGCTCAGCCGCGGCAGTACGAGCTGCCGCGGTAACTGACGACGAATCTGGCTTCGAACAGAACGACTGTTCGAGCCAAGTTCATACTTTTGGCTAAGATACCTATCTTGATCGAGCAAGATATGTATATTGTAGTGTCAATCCTCTCGATGGAGGATGTCAACTCTTCCCGGATACCCCTCAAAGGAGGCAAACGAGGATATACAGATAGAAAACAGTGATTTTGAAAGGGGGAAACGTTGAAAACTCACCCCCAAAGGAAGGAACAGCAGCCTCAACCTCCTCAGGTGCTGGTGTCGTCGACTTACCCTTCGGAGCACGAGTTTTCTTTGGCGACATGATGAAAACAATCTGAAGGCAAGGAGAAATTAGGGTTTTCGTGAGGTCCCAAACAAAGGAACGAAATCAAACCCTAAAACACAACATATGAACGTGGTTTTACCTGGGGATGAACGAAATCAAGTTTCGGTTGGAGAAACAGGCTCTGAATCAGATAGATCTCAAAACCCTAGATCTTTAAAACCCTAAATTCGCCCTGATATGAAAAGGTGGAAAAGGAAAAAACCAAAAAAATCCTTTTATAGGGTATTTGGAGAGGTTTCGAACTCAGAGAAGCGGGGAAAATGACCCGAAAAAGGCCCAATGGCGATCTTATAAACTGACTGGCCGAGCATTGCGCGACACTCGACTCTGTCGCGCTCGAACGCGGCGCTCCACATTGTCGCGCTCGAGCGCGGCAGTATATGTTGCCGCGGCAGCTGACGTCACGGTCCATTCTGTCGCGCGTACACGACGATCTTTTGGGTATCTAGACACAGACATCTCCCTCTGTATTTGGAATACACACCTGAATACTCCAATGGGTACACGAGTCTAAACTGTTTACCACACCCAATAGGAAGTTCCTGGAGAATATTGATCTGAATGTTCTTAGGGATAACCTGTTGAACTCTCAGTGAACATGTCAATTCAATGACAAAAGTTGAACCTACGAGACCAAATACCAGCTTCGATTCAAGACTTCGACAACGGTCATGCGATAAACGCAGCACCGGAGAATTCTCAGCTATTCTACAAAGCGCTGAATAGACTGGAAGATGGAGAAGTCTAGGATTGAAGCTATTCACAGACCATTCTACGTAATTTCCTCAACAAAGAACTGGAGAAATTGCAGAAAAAGCTCATCATATCCAAAGTGTCCCAGACTCCTCTCTAAAGAAATAATGAGTCTGAGATACTTTGGAGGGGGTATCTGTAGGCATCAAAAAATACTTACAGACATCCAAATACCAATCAAAACAACATGGAAGAACAATTTACACGTCATCAAACAACACTTACTGGCGCGGCAGGACAGAGTGCCGCGGTTAAGGCGCGGCAGGATAGAGTGCCGCGGCTAAGGCGCGGCAACCCATAGCGCCGCGGCTAAGGCGCGACAGCATACAGTGTCGCGGCGTGGGCGCTACAACCTAGGGTGCCGCGGCTATTTTAGAGGAGTGTTGTGACGGTTACGAGGCAGTTATACGATGGTTTCTGAAGTCCACGTGGCGATATATCAGAAATAGAACGTGTGCTGACGTGGAAAAGCCGTTAAACCACGTAAAAAAGTGGTTAAAGATCGTGGGAGAGCGGTTTCAAGCACGATGGAACGTGCTGGTAACTACCTCTTCGGCCGCGGCAGCCTATACTGCCGCGCCAATAGCCGCGGCAGTGTAGACTGCAGCGGCCAAAGAGTGAACACTTGGGCAGTTATTTTGCCTTATATTCGCTGTGGTGCACTTCTACCCCTATAAATACCCTCCTATACACGGAATAAAGCACAGAGAGCAGATTGGAGCAGAGGAGACTTAAAACTTTTGGAGATTTTGAGGAAGAGAGAAATCATTTTCACCCTTTGACAAGTATCATTTGGTGATTCCTAGAGATCTAGCACAGACTTGATCTTTGGAAGAGTGAATATCTTACATCGATAGGATATTCGCTTCAAATCCATACTTCGATAAACGAAGGAAGGATATCAAAACAACCTTACGATCTTCGAATCGGTGGTCCACGAGCTAAAGCACTCTCGGCACAGGCAAAGTCCCACAAAACAGTGTTCGATAGACGAATTCTGTGTTATTTTCTTCAAGAGTTGTAATTTTTCTTATTTTCATTGTAATTTTCTGTAATCGAAAGAAGATTAATGGAATCTACGATGGAAACAACTTTTGCTGAAAACACCCGCGAGTCATTCATGATAAGCGCGGAACAAGTGGCCAAGATGCTTGAAGAAGCCATGGCCAAACAACAGGAGACCTTCAGGCTCGAGATGCAGATGGCCATGCAGACCATGAGGGAGATGCATGAGCAGCAAATCCAGGCACTGAGGAACCAGCAAGGCGAACCAAGCCACCGTAATCAGGTTGTTCAAGAAGTTGAGCATACGGATACGGATGAAACCCGTAATGCCGATGACCCTCCCGTCAATGCAGGGGGTGGTAATGAGGATGCCAACGAAGATACAGGTGAAAACTTGAAGATCAAAAGCCTCGAGAGCAAAATCAATACCTTGATGTCAGCTCAAGAGGTGAAGAAAACGGGCATTCCTTGTCCATACCCAAGGGAGTGGGATTCAATCCCCTATCCGGCGAAGTTTAGTCTAATCAACTTCACGCCGTTCGATGGGAAAGGTTCCCCCACTCAGCATTTGATTTATTTCAAATCGCACCTAGGTATTATCTCCGGCAATGAGCCTCTGATGGTGCGGTCATTCGTTGGCACTCTTCGTGGAGCCGCCTTCGATTGGTACCGCCGCCTCAAGCCCGGTAGCGTGAGCAGCTGGGACGATATGGAGACCATGTTCCTCACCAATTTCTTCGATGACGACACCGAGATATCCATCGGAACGTTGCTCGACGAGAAACAAAAGGACGGGGAGTTAGTCGAAACCTTCGTCAAAAGGTTCCGGAACAAAGCGTTAAATTGCCGGGACCCGATCACTGAGGAGTTCATCCTCCAAACTTGCCATAACAACCTCGCATTGGACGTGTTGGAAGCAATAGGAACAGCACCGTCCAGCACTTGGAAAGACTTGAAGGTCCGAGGGGAACAAGCCGAACGCTTCCTCCGAAGGAAGAAGGCCGAGAGGGGTCAATCGACGACGAATCCTCCGAACGCAAACTTCGCCTCCCGTGGTAAAGGGAAAACACCTGCAGCAGTTGTTGATGCCAATCAAACGTCGCAACAACAGTCCCGGAGACAACAGAAAACTTCGGATCAGAGGCCTCAAAAAGAGTACTCCTTCAAGGACGAAGATGTTCCAGGCATCTTCAAATCTCTCCTTGACAATAACAAGATCAAGCTTCCGCCGATCACGAATCAAGAGGAAGCTGACAACACTGCGGATCCGAAGTACTGTGCATACCACAGGAGGATCCTTCATCCAACCAAGGCGTGCTTTACACTCAAGAATAGCATCCAGACCTTGGTTGAAGCCGGCGTCATAACGCTAGAGTAAGCCAGTCAAGAACGGTGAAACTCCAGTGGGTGCACGAGTATAAACTGTATCCCAAAACTCCGACCGGTATATGAGTATAAACTGCTCCCTGATACTCCAATAGGTATAAGAGTCTAAACTATCCCCTTTCTTCCACGGGAAGTTCCTGGAGAGTGCCATGCGTGGTATTCTTAAGGATAACCCGATCATGCGGTTAATGCAACAATACACCCAGTTTTGCAAAGAAAGCTGGGGGTAGATAATTCATGTAATGGGAAGTTCCCGGAAGAATGTTAAGTGTAATATTCTTAGGGATAACCCGGTCATGATGAATAAAGTGATAAACACTAAACTCCTAATTTTCGAACACTTGATTAAACAAGGAAGAATTTTGGTCTATCAATCATTGACCAATTGTCGAAACCCTTTGTGTTAAGTCCTTATCACTTAACATCAGGGATCCCCTTCCGAGTGATTTGTACGAATCAACATTCCTATAATGATTTGTACTCTTACTCTCACTCCCCACTTGGTCAAACCTTCCTACAGTTAGGACCAAAACCAAAATCCCCTCTCGATTCCTTCAATGAACGAGAGGTCCACTTTCAAATTGAGTGATCAAACCTTCCTACAGTTAGGATCGTCTCAAACCCCCCACTTGGTCAAACCTTCCTACAGTTAGGACCACAACCAAAATACCCTCTCGATTCCTTCAATGAACGAGAGGTCCACTTTCAAATCGAGTGATCAAACCTTCCTACAGTTAGGGTTATCTCAAACTCCCGCTTGGTCAAACCTTCCTACAGTTAGGACCAAAACCACAATTCATTCTCGATAAACGAGAAATTCATCTTTACCTCGGTAATCAAACCTTCCGACAGTTAGGGTTATCCGAATCGCTTTGATTCTCGGAGTGGAGATCCCACTCTTAGTTTCACCTTTCCGGATTCTGGGGGTGGAGATCCCACCCCGAGTCTCCTTTTCAAATAGGGAATAGAATATAAAATTCTTCCTTCCCACACCAACTCCTTTTCCAAGAATTTAGGATTCATCCTAGGAAGTTTATCCCGAATCCTAAGCAGGGATAAGTCTGCGCCTAACACGCGCTGCCGGTTTAGTCTTTCTCCGCAGAAAAAGACACCAGAGTTCGATTCTGGGGTATTTTATCCTGAAACCTAACAAAGGATAAGTCTGCGCCTAACACGCGCCGCCGGTTAGTTCTTAACCGTTAAAAAGAACACCCGTCCGCATATTCAACATTGCGGCAGGTTGTTATTAATAACACCGAAATCCATGCCTCACATGCATGGGGAATTTCATCCTGAATCCTAAGAAAGGATATGCCGATGCCTAACACACGTCGCCGGTTTAGTCTTTTTCCGATTGAAAAAGACACCAGAGTTGGATTCTGGGGTACTTTTATCCCGAAGCCTAAGTAGGGATAAGTCAACGTCTAATACACGTTGCTGGGTAGCCTATTCCCATAACAATGGCGAAGTCTATGTATTCGACATCATAGCACAAAGTCTCAGAGAATTCAATCTCTGAGCACAACGTTACATGCGAACGGATTTAAACAATCCGCATGCTAGCCCGACTCAAACGGTAGTCGGTAAAGGCTAATCAAATCCGTTTAAGGCTGGGGGTTAGTCAAAAACCCTAAAGTCAGCGCCTCACACGCGTCGCCGGGTAGCCTATTCCCGTAACAAGTGGTAAAGTCTATGTATTCAACATCATAGCACAAAGTCTAAAGGAGTTCATTCCTTTAGCACAACGTCACATGCGGAACGGATTTAGACAATCCGTATGTAAGCCCGATTCAAACGGTAATCGGTAAGAGCACGTCAAATCCGTTGAAGGCTGAGGATTTGCCAAAAATCCTAAGTCAACGTCTCATACACGTTGCTGTTTAGTCTTTTCACAGGAGAAAGACGAAGTCTACGTATTCAATATCGTAGCACTAAAAGGGTTAACTCTTTTAGCTTAACGTCACATGCGGAACGGACTTAAACAATCCGCATGCTAGCCCGACTCAAACGGTAGTCGGTAAAGGCTTATCAAATCCGTTGATGGCTGAGAATTTGCCAAAAATTCTATAAGTACGAGTCATTGACGTATCAATTCTATGGATTGGTCTCGTGACTCGAGTATCCGCCACGCTCCAATACCTTAAGAGCTTAAATTGTGTGTACTCCAGCAGACGTACGAGTATAAACTGTGTCAGACGTCGAACAATACGTCGCAATAAAGCATGGACGCCGGACAACGCGTCGCAATGAAGTTTAAACGCCGGACAACGCGTTGTAAATGAAGATTCAACGCAGTCAATCGATGATCAGTTCTATGTTGAAGCAACCAACTCGAGCTAAAAAGCAAGAAATCAGGAATCGACTTCAAGTTCAAAATTCCGACGACGGTCAGACAATAAATGTAGCACCGGAATCCTCACAGGCGTTCTACAAAGCACTGAATGACCTGAAGGAATCGAAGGAAGCCAGGACAGAAGCCATTCCAAAGTCCCGCTACGCCGACTGAAGGTTGGGACAATCACATCCAAAGTATTCCAGACTCTTCTATAAAAGAACGAGACTGAAATACTTTGGAGGGGGTATCTGTAGGCGTATAAAATTGCCTATAGGTCCCTTATCACAGCTCGACGACGCCAATTCAACAAACGGACCATCGAGCGACGTATCCAAGCACGACCGTTATCCCGCCAACACCGAAGCCAAGCCATACGCAACGGAGCAGGTTAACGAGGCGATGAAGCCAACAAATCGCACCCAAGCAGTGGAATGCATCCACTCGCACGCAGAATCAAACCAACGTTTCGGGGAATCACCGAGTCATCTAAACAAGAGCGAACTCGGTGATATAACGATCGAATCAAGATTGGTTTCGGACTTGAACTCAGAAGTGGGTTTACTGCCAAATCAAGAATCGGATCAAAACGAATCGAATCCGAACAAGTCAATCACACAACCGAATCGAAGCCGGAAATACCGGAAAACCCGAACGACGGACGAAACGAACACACCCAGGGGGACTCGGCCCGAACCGAACCAACCCGGGGTGGCTCGGCCCAAGCCGAGCCACCCCAGGGTGGCTCGGCCAAGGCCGAGCCACCCCAAGGTGGCCGGCAACCCCCCCCTCTCCCGTGTGTTGTGTACACATGCTCGTATGCACGGGTTCGTTTGGCTATAAATAGGGGGCTTGGTTCATTTGTTGGGAGGTTGGATTTTGGAGGGTCGAAGCTCTGCCGGATTGGAATCTGAGATCTAAAAAAGATTGGAGCTTTAGAAGATTGAAGACTTAGACTTTGAGATCCGGTGCTCGCCGATCATCCACGCCAAACAAGGCAAGAGTTCGAGAGGGACCGGATCTGAGATCTACACGATTTTCCTCCGGATCTAAGCTTGGTTCTTAGATCCCGAGAAGAGTCTCGAATTCGCTTGGTCGATTTCGACACTTGAGCTACTATTTCCTTGGCGAATTAGTACCCCACCCGGCTATTATTTCCTTCGCGGAATAATACCCGTCATATCGTGTAGATCCGACCGGATCGAGATCACGCGGTGGTCCACGGCAAATAACCCCGGCGCAGGCAAAGAACCCACACAAAGCGAGTGACCGCATAACAGGAGCTCGCGATTCGTTCGACAAATAAGAAAATAAAGTTGTAATTTTTCATTTCTTTTTATTTGATTTTCGTTGTAACCGGATCTTATAAAAAGACCGGATCTTTGTAATCGATAAACAATTACCAAGTGTGTACAATGGAATCAGTAATGAAGAAAGCAACGAATTTTCCCGCGAACACCGGTATGTTGGCCAGCTGTGCCATGACATTGAATTGAAATGGAGCACTCGATTCTCCGGATTCCTGGTGGAGATTTCTGTTGAATAGGAGCTCCTTTTGCTTCCCTTTATCAGCAGGCCTCTTTGGTACAGAACCCCCAGTGTCTTGGGGCTGTTCTTCGGTTTCTTGAGGGTTCTGGTTGTAGTCCCTCAAGTAAGCCTTCCCTGACCGAGTGTCGGGGTTGCCTTCTGGATATGCCGCTAGAACGATCCTCTCGTCTTCTGAGTCGGTAAGCGGTTTGAGCAAATCATCATTCTCATTAACAGAGGGGCTAATCATGTTGGATGACTTAGCCTTTCCTCTTTTCTTCTTGGACGAGGTGTTCGTCCATTGTTGGTCTTCTACCAAATCATGGTGAACCCACATGATCTCCCCTTTTGGAGTAGTGATGGGTATCAATCCTTTGTCTTTCTGACTGTGCAAGTCAGTATTCTTCAGGTGCATTTCACCCTTGTGGATGGGGACCACGCCATCTACGGTTGCCACTGGTGGGAAGTCACCGAACTGTACTGCTATCATGTTGGTAGACACCGTCTTTTGCTCAGGTTTCAGAGTGAGCACCTTAGCGTCCACCAAATTTTGGAGAATATCCTTAAAGATGTAACATCTCCGGGTAGGATGACCCAGGAACCTGTGGTAGCGGCAGTAATTAGGGTCATCTACCTTCCCTGCTTCATCCGGCTTCCTAATTTCAGGAAGTTGTAACTTGTTGTTCTTCCGCAATAGCTGGAACAAGATGTCCACATGTTCCTCCTTGAAGGAGTACTGTTTGGGCACTTTCTGCTTGTTAGGTGTTTTGCCTTGCTTCGCGGGAGGCGGCACTTGAGTGTAATCAGCTGCTAGGGTCTCTTTCCCCTTAGACCGTTGGGCATTGTTCTGATTGCGTTGCTGTTGTTGTTGCGGTTTGGGTTGTGCAGCTTCTTCGGCTTTCACCCGAGCAACAATCTCTTCAGCTTGTTCTCCCTGCGAAACCAGTTGTCTCCAGGAGCGACATTCCGCCACCCCTATCTGAGCGAGGAGTTGGGTCTGCAAATTGTGCCTGCACGTTTCAACCAGAGTTGATTGAGTCATACCTGAAGGGCATCGCAATGCCATGCTGCGAAATCTCTCCACATATGCCTTGATTGACTCTCCCTTCTTCTGTTTGGTAGCGAGAAGAGTTGGGACCGAAACTTCGGTATCGTCCTCGAAGAACCTGGCTAGGAAAAGTCTTTCCAAATCTACCCATCTCTGAATAGATCCGGCAGGCAGCTTCATAAACCATTCAAAGGCTATCCCTTTAAGAGTGCCGATGAACAAGCGCGTCAGGATAGCATCATTTGCTACTACATCTCCAGTTTGAGACTTGAAGTAGTAGATATGCTGATTTGGTGATCCCGTGCCATCGAAAGGTTGCAATGTTGGAGCTTTGAACTTCGGTGGGTAGGGAGCTATATCCCACTCAGCAGGTTAAGGCCTCACCACTCCTTCGCGGAGCTCACTTCTGTTGGCGATTGCATTGAGACGAGCTTCCAGTTCATCCATTTTAGTGGACTGAGGGTGCAGTTCTTTTTGCACCTCCTTTTCTCCTTCAGAAGAGGATTCCAGGTTGTGAGTCTCACGATCTGAATGTTCGTGAGCTTTTTTGCTTTCCCTTTGACGTTGTCCTCCGGGAAGATTCAGGTTTTTGGGCTTTCTCTGCCAGAAGTTGGGTTAACATATCCTTCAATTGGAGGAGTGTCTCCTGTTGCGCTTGGAGTATGACGTGATGCTCGTCTACTCTTTTGGCTATGTCCTCGGGGTTCCCCGCCATGTAAGCAGAAACCTCTCACGCTCCGACAGAGCTGGAAGATTGAGATTCGGCTATTGCCGAATGTTCATCACTTGTTGTAACGCCTCTGGCTAACTTTTGATAGTCAACCGGGCGAATAGCTCCTGTCCGAGTCCGAGTATTCCGATATACTCCTTCAAACTGGTCACAAATTTCCCTAACAGTTGGGGAATGACTTCTTTGTGACTCGTCAGAATCGGAATGTGAGGCTCTTCCTCTTCCAATCATGTTGATAGTGACCTCTGACTCAATTTCAGAGGCTTTCTTCTGTCGTCATTGTCGCTTGGGAGGCCTAA
>BQKN01034684.1:0-16065 GCA_022839385.1 Asparagus kiusianus
TAGGAAAGCTGGTAGGGTTTTCTGATGTGCGGGGAAAAGAAGAAAACACAGAAGTGAAGAGAAAAAAAATACAACGGGTGTTTTTTTTCGGTTGTAGGTGAAGAAAAAAACAGAGAGAAAAAGAGGGATTTTACAAAAGAGAGTTTAATTTCTTTTGGGTGAAAAAATCAGGTCTCTTTTCTTTGAGACGAGCTTGTGGATTATATAAGTCGTCGGTGTTCTTCTCATAGTGGAATCTTCCCTCACCCCTCCCGTGGACGTAGGCAAGTTTGCCGAACCATGTAAATCTCGTGTAGTTACTGTTTTCTGGGTGTTGGCTATTGATTGTAGGTTCACTAGACAATTCAGTCCTAGAACTGACGAGAGGAAGAGTGTATATTTCACTTTGTTGAGATATTTTACTTTCTATTCTTGTTTCATTTGAGAAACGAGAATATAGAGGTTGACTTGTGCTTTTGTGACAACAAAAGCCAGGGCTATCTCTTAGGTGATACGCTTCCACGGCGTGAGGGTGTGACTCTACGCCCAACAGTCCGTGTACATAAGAGTACCAAATACCATTCGAGAACAAGCTGTTAAGGGCCTGTTTGTTTGACTAAAAAAAGAGGGAAATCAAAGAAATGGAAAACTATTAAAATGAAGAATTGGTTTGGGAGTGTTTGGTTGGCTAAAAAATGAAGGAAATCAAAAAAATGGAGATGAAATGATGTTAGTTGTCACATTATTATTGGATGATGTGAGTGATTTTTTAAGAAATCTAGTTTTGATGTTGTTTGGTTGGCGAAAAAAATAAGGAAATAAATTATAAGAAACCTATTTCCTGTAGTTTGTTCTTTTCTTTTGTTTGGTTCATTTTTAAAAATAAGAAATGAAATGAGATGAGATGAGTTGTCATTGTATTATTGGGTGATGTGACCCACACTTAAGAAAAGTGTTTTCACAACTTTTTGGGATGAAAACAAAGAAATAAAATGTTAATGAGATGAGGTGAATTGTTATAATATTTTATTAGATGATATGAGTGATTTGAAATGATGAGAAGAGATGAGTTGAGTGATGTTTGGATGAAAATAATATTTTATTAGATATGATGGATGAGTTGTTAGATGAAAATAATATTTTATTAGATGTGATGGATAAGTGGTTAGATGAAAATAATATTTTATTAGATGATGTGGATGAGTTGTTGGATGAAAATAATATTTTATTGGATGTTGTGGGTGAGTTTTAGGGCATCTCTAACCCTTTGCCTCAAAATGGTGCAAATTTTGCACCAAAATGGTGCAAAAGTCACATCTAACAGTAATTCATCTCCAACCCATTGCACCATTTTTTGCACCAAAAAGGAATATTCTCAGTATCTTTCTTTTTATCTACTTTTATATGATTATTTTTTATCCCCTATATTTTTAACTATTTCAACATTAACCTCACATATCAAATTTTATTTTTTCACATATTTTCCAAACAAAATGATTTATTATTTAAAAAATTAAACTAATAAAACAATAAAATATTATATAGCTATTATTAATATTGCCAAAATATTACATTCAAGAACACAACAGAAAATAAAATGTAAGAAAATAATTAAACATTAACAACAATGTAAAAATTACAAATTTAGTATGCTCTTAACTATCTGAATTAGTGTATTCCTCCCATAGATGATCTATCAATGCATTACGAAGCGCAATATGGGCATCTTTATCCTTGATTTTTCTGTAACGTGCAATAAATTGACCAAATCTTGTAGTTTCATCTGCTACCATATCAACTTCTGGTGTTGGTGCTTCCCTCACTTCTTGAATTGGTGCATAAAGATCACGTTCATCCTCGATTATCATATTGTGCATAATAATGCATGTAGTCATTATGTCATGTAATACATGTTTTTTCCAAAAACGTGCTGATCCTGCCACGATTGCAAATCATGATTGGAGAACTCCGAACGCACGTTCTACATCTTTTCTACATGCTTCCTGTTTCATGGCAAAATATTTTTTCTTCCTACCTTGTGGCTGTTGGATTGTTTGTACAATAGTAGCCCATTTCGGATATATACCATCAGCTAAATAATAACCCATATTATACTCTTTTCCTTGAATAACATAGTGAGCGGGAGGAACAATACCCTGAGCTAGGTTAGAGAAAAGATTAGATGACTCCAGCACATTGATATCATTATTGGTGCCTGGCATACCAAAATATGCGTGCCATATCCAAAGATCATAATCTGCCACAGCTTCGAGGATAATAGTTGGTGACCCACTACGTCCTGTGTATTGCCCAGACCATGCTGTTGGACAATTTTTCCATTTCCAATGCATACAATCAAGACTTCCTAATATTCCTGGAAAACCACGTTTTTTTCCAATATAGAGTAGCCTAGCAATATCGTTAGCGTTAGGTGTTCGTAGATACCGCTCTGCGAATATTTCCACCATAGCACGATAAAATTTTGTCATACTTTCAATTGCTGTTGACTCACCTATTTTAACGTATTCGTTCGTAGCATCAGCTGGTAGACCGTATGCCAACATGTGAAAAACAGCTGTTACTTTCTGTAACGGTGATAATCCCATTCTACCAAGTCCATCACTTCGTTGTTGGGAGTAATAGTCATGATCTTTCACTGCATCAACAATACGAAGGAACAAACTTCTTGACATCCGATATCGACGACAAAACATATCTTCTCCAAAACGTGGATTATCGGCAAAGTAATCTATGACCAAATTCTGATGCGCATTTTCTCGATCGCGGTTGATCACTGCATGACCGGGAATCGAGCCACCATGGATCGGTTGGTAGTTGTGTTGACGTAAATTGTTAACGAGGATCATGTTGTTGTTGATGTACTCACAAATTACTTCTTCGGTTTCATCAATCTCTGCAATGATATTGGACAGAAAATTATCATCATCCGAAGATGAAGATGATGATAAGTATGATGGACCTCCAACATCGAAATTCATTTTTGAAGTAAGAAAAGAATGACTGAAGTATGCAGAAATGGAGAATAATAATTTTAACACAACAACGAGTAATTGTGTGGATGTACCTAATCTAGTATGCTATTTATAAAACTTTGCTTAGCTGTATACATTGAACAATGTGTAAAGTTGAGCTGATTTTAGGAAATGCTTTCCAGCTGTTATCAATTTGTCACAAAATTCAAATTTGCTTTTAGCTGTATACGTTGGACAATGTGTAAAGCTGACCTGATTTTAGATTTCAAAAATTGATTCCCACCGACAACGTTGGATAATGTGTAAAGCTGATCAGTTTGTACAAAATGATTCAATTTCAAATGTTGACCACCGACAAATTCAAACCAACCGCAAATTCAAATTCAAATTCAAATTCAAACAAAAAAACAAATTTGGATTGGCTATAAATAACATTCACGAGTTCTACTTCAAACCACCCAGTTCGAAGTATTTCTGATCTCCAAACCAACCATTTTTTATAAAAAAATGTCTGTTCGATCAACTGGGTACACGGTTACTGAAGATGTGCTCCTTTGTCAAGTATTCTTGGATATTTCTTAAGACCCTATTATCGGTAGAAACCAGTCTCGAGATGCATTTTGGTCTCGTGTGGAGGACAAATACAATGAACTTCGAGATCAGCATTTTGAGATGCGTACGAGCCGATCAATTCGTTCTCGAATGGAAATTATAAATAATAAAGTAAGGAAATTGAATGCGTGCTTGAGACAAGTAGAGAATCTGAATCCAAGTGGTGCTTCAGATGAAGATATTGTAAGTATTCTATTAATTATCGTTTGAATTTTATTATTATTGTTGAAATACATAACTTGATGTTCACTATAATTTACAGTTAGTTCGAGCAAAGATGTTATTTATGCAAGAACCGAAGTACAAAAAAGGTTTCAAATTTGATCATGTCTGGAATATGGTTAAAAATTTCGAAAAATTCAAAGATGATGTCCCCACAGCAAGACAAGTTGGTCGAAGACAATCCCAAAGTGTGAACTTCGACTCGTCATAATCAGATAATCCCACTCCGGAATCTCCTATATCAACATCTCCTGGACTGTCATCATTTACTCCATCTGAACGACCTATTGGGGTAAAAAAAGCTAAATTGAAAAGGAAAAATGATGATCATGAGTCAAGTGTAGTGGACTCCATCGAGACCTCCAACAATCGACTTATAGACAGGTTAGACAAGGCGAGCTTGGACAGGCAAGAAGCATTTGATATCGAACGAGAAAAGATAGCCATGAAAAAAGATAGAGATGAATGGAAAATTATAATGAAAGATTTGAATTCCATTGCTGATCCAAACGTGCGTGAGTACGTTCGAGCTCAACAGATTAAAATAATACAAAAAAGAAATCAACAAGAACAAGGGTCTGCTTCTAATTTTGGTAATTATTTCAATGATATTGGACACTCTGGCCCCGATCTACCAGATTATTGAGAGTTGCTTGTCCATCTTAAGTAACGTCACCATGTTTAGTTTGTATTTTATGTTTTATTTTAATGAAGTTTTATATTATGTGTGTCAGTTTTTATATGTTATGTATTTCAGATATGTAATTTATATTTGAATTATGTATTATGATTGCTCTTTAATGAAGTTTTATATTATGTATGTCTAGATTTTAATATTATAATTAATAATAATGTCTGTTAAATTTTAGCATTTTTTTAATTTTAAAAAATAATTTATTTTGTCCACATTATACAATTGGGGTAAAATTATAAACTTTAAATATTATTGGGGTTGTTTTATATATTTAATAAAACAATTGGGGACAAATTGTAAATATATAAAAGTATGAGGTTTAAAAAAAATTGAAAAAAAAAACAGTAATGGGGGATGAACAGTGCGACGCCAAATATAGCGTCGCGCTGTTCATTCCCGTCAAAATGCGGCAACAAATGCCGCTCGATTGGAGCTCCCACGCAGCGGCATTTTCACTTTTCGCCTCAAAATGCCGCTGCGTTGGAGATGGTCTTAGGGATGGAAATGGAGGAAATAGTACTTTTTGAGATTTTCACCTTTTCCATTTCCATTTCTTGGTTTTTAGGAAATAACCAAACAGACCCTAAGACAATGTTGCTCATGATATATTACAGTTTATCATGTTCACATGAAGGAAGAAAAGCAAAACAAATGTAACCGAATGTATGGAATAGAGAACAGTCAAAATTCGCGCAATACAGTTTGACTGGGGAGTAGCATTGTTGATCACAATGGAAAGAGTAGCATTGATTAGATAGACAACAATTAAGAGTGGTTCAACTTAGAGAGATCGAGGAACAAGGGAGACTGTAGAAGAGCATGAGTTAATGGGTTGGGCTACTACTTCGTCTACTACTTTGTACATTTAACAATAGTCTTTGAAATAGTTAGATTGCGTTGGGCGAAATAAGAACCAGCCCATGACCTGTTTATTTCCTCTCCTTTTTTGCTTTTATATAGAGGTCCCATCGTTAATGTTCTACATGGATTTAAGCGGAATTTAATGATGAGTCAATGCACGAATGATTTAGTAAGAGATTATGCAAATATTATTCGATTTGGTTTCCTCAAAAAACAATGGAAGGAGTAACAATATTGTTTGATTGGGGAGTAGCATCATTGATCACAATGGAAGGAGTAACATTGATTAGATAGACAACAATTAAGAGTGCTTCAACTTGGAGAGATCGAGGAACAAGGGAGAGAATAGAAGAGCATGAGCGAATGGGTTGGGCTACTACTTCGTATATTCAAGAAGTCCTTGAAATAATTAGATCGCGTAGGTCCAAACAAGAACCAGCCTACGACCTGTTTATTTACTCTCTCTCTTTTTTCTGTTATATGGAGGTGTCATCGTCAATGTCGTACTTGGATTTAAGAGGAATTTAATGAGTCAATGCATGCACGAATGATTTAATAAGAGATTCTGCAGATGTTGTTCGATTTGCTCAAAAAACTATACCGGGTTAATTCCTTTTGTATAGTTCCTTTTGAAAAAGAAATCACGATGATCAACTTGCTTGCTCTATGGACAAGGGTGCATCAAGAACTTGCAATAAACTAACAGACAAACATTGATAGAACATCGAAAATAAATATATGCCAAAAAGCATGGTTTTAATTTTCATTAAAAATAAAATGTATTAATTAGTCAATGCACAATGGGTTTAATATAGATATTGTAAATATTATTAGATTTGGTTTCTTCCAATTCTTACATCTTGCTAGAGTGCTTCTTTTAATTGGGGGAATTAATTTGAATTAATTTATAAGAACTGCAAGAAACAATAATAATTTTCAACAATTCGAAGGACCAATTTTGACACAAACTTATTATAAATCGGAGACCCGATAACAATTTAATTCATTTGAGGTACTAATTTGAAAATATTAAGATTAAGAGTCATATAAAATCCGTAAAAAATGTCACTGACAAATTGGATTCGTTAGTCTTCTCAAAATGTTAAAACTCATAGAAGATATGTTTAATGTTAAAAGCAGCATAAATTGAAATTGTTTATATTTTATGTGCACAATGAGGGAGAAAAGGCAATTACAATAATGAATTAATTAACAAAGCTGTCAATGTTGAAGCTAGATTACAATCATGTTAATCTTTCAAGCACTAAGCAAGGTTCCAAGCCGCACAATTTTAGCCCTGGAAAATGTCAGCAACTGCACGTTCAACAATGTAAATTTGGATGTGGAAATATATTATATTCTGGTTACCAACTACACGCTTTACAAAATAAGTAAATTAGACAACTGGCTATCAACTCCAATACATATTAATACCAATTACTATTTAAATGCATGCATGCATGCATGTGGAAATATATATATTCTGGTTACATTTATTTTCACATGTGATCATATGTATCAAATATAAATATAGGAGGAATTTAAAGAAAATAATTAAAATAGGATCGGGTATATCTTCTTGTGAACGTACTAGCTTGCTTTCCTTTCGTTGCTAAAGATAGAAGGGATATTATAGCTAGCCACCTATATTTGTGTTAACTTACCAACTCTGCTTTGGCCTCAGACTACTAGCTACTAGCAGACAGCTGTTAATCTCTCAAATGTTTGTCTTATATATATACATACGACTACTGAGATAATCCGTCAACTGCATCCAGACTTCAGTGCTAGCTATCGATCGAGAATCATGAGTTATTTGAAGTGCCTCTCCCTTTGGTGTTGGTGGCGACGATATCAATATTGATGTTGTCATCAGCTTCCAGTATATAGTTCTTTGCTGAAAGTGGGCTTCTGCACTTATACGTGCCCACACGCAGAGAAGATTGTCGCCGATGTTGTCGAGGAAGCCATCGTTGCAAACGCCAGCATTGCGGCCGGTCTAATCCGAATGCACTTTCATGATTGTTTCGTCCGCGTGAGTACTGTATAATTACACTTAGTAATGATCTAGTAATAATTCATAGTTGAAGTGTTCATATACGACTAGCTAGCGCGCAGGCTCACTAACAATTAGTGTTATTATTATTGCACTGCTAAAAAATAAAGTATTCTAGACGGATAATTCCGTCTAGGATACTCAGAATTCCGTCTAGGATGTGTAATCTATTGGGAATATAAGCTGTTTAGACAAAGATTAATACGAATTAAGTTTTAAATAGCTGATTGAAAAAACAGATAACTGTAGTAGATCAGAAATGAAATTCAAATGACAGTAAAGAAAAGATAGAAATACGGCCTGATGGTCGAGACGTGCAAGCACTGTCCCAAGAATCTAATTGCCCCCTCTCGTACAGGGCTACACGGCAAAAGTTCCTGATGATACAACGACCCTCGGTCAGGCGACCTCCTTCTCGTAGGCACGAGCTTCAAGAAGGCTTTGCGAACTCTTCTAGACTTTCAGGGAACCAGCAAGTTGTAATAGCAAACAAGTGTAAGAAGAAGAACAGAGCAGAGAAGGAATAGGAGATTTTGTGTTTTTCACACTGTGTTAACCCTCGCAGATACACGGCTTTATATAGGTTGTAAACTGCGATCATTAGCCTACAAATCCCGCTAGCCGTTTCAAAATATTAATCATGTTAATGATAGCCGTTTCAAAATATTAATCCGCAGTTTAATGTTAGCCGTTATAAAATATTAATCCGCAGTTTAATGCTAAACGTTACAAAACATTAATCACATTTTTAATATGTATCATATTAATTTTGTTTTAATTATTCTAATTAGCAAAAAACAAAATATAGCAAGTTAAGAGCCCCTCAATCAGGAGCTGGATTCGTGTCCGCAGGTCGTGTGCGCATGCCACCCGACCCGAACCCGAGCCCGGCCCGGCCGGCGCGCGCGTGTGTGGTGTGGAGCATAACCTTTGTTTTCTTCTAGGCATAGGAGAGAAAGGGAAGGCTTATAAAGAGCCTATCTTCCCATCTCTTTTCCAATGTGGGACTAAAGTTTTCCTCTTTTCCTCTACAAACCCAAGTTTTAAGTTATCTTTATTATAACTCCAACAATCCCCCACATAACTTAAAACATAAAATAATTCAGAAATAACAGTAAAAGAAGAACTTAAAATAAATAAATAAGATTGCTGGTTCCCTTATACTATGTAATAGGTGGAGGTACCTTTCGGTTTGAACCTTCACTTAGTGACAGTTGTATAGATCCGTGAGAGCTTGGTGGACTACGCCTTGAACCAGTCTCATTTATCGGATTTCTACAGAAAGCACACATAGTACAGTTTTGAAGAATTCTAAACGGGTTGCGCTATTGTCGGCCTTGCACATGTATCTTTCATGTGTGTTACTAGGGAGCAGCCCTGTTCCCATAGTCGCAGCCTCACAACTATACACATATAGGTGAATCCTAATAGGGATGCGAGCAAGTAAGCATCCTGCCTCATGGGTCTTGGATTCATTAAGAGTTAGACTCAAACTTTCACTTGCTTTTTATGAGCACTGATCACCCTAGGGATGGGAGCAAATAAATTCAGTGCTCTTTACAATTAATTAATCACTCATTCAGTTTGTTTCTACCCATTGAACCTCTGCGAGGTTGGGTTGCCACTGTAGTGATTTTTCTTATGGGCTTAACCCCATCCCCCTCGATGATTCTAGGACCACTGCCCTAGATAAGCCTTTGGTTAAGTGATCTGCAAGATTTTTCTCTGATCTTACAAAATCTAAGGCTATTATATGGTTTTTCATCTTATATCTCAAGGACTTATGTCGCACTTTCAAGTGTCGATTCATCTTCACATTTGCATTCTCTTGATGACATTTGTCAATCGCTGACCTGCAATCATAATGAATAGAAATAGCTGGTAATGGTTTTTGTATTAATGGAATTTCAATTAGTAAATCTTTTAACCATTCAGCTTCTATACTAGTAGTATCAAGAGCTATCATTTCTGATTCCATTGTACTTCTAGCCATTACAGTTTGTTTAGTAGATTTTCAGGGCACAGCTCCTCCTCCTAAAAGGAACACAAATCCAATGGTAGATTTTACATCTACTGAGTCACTAATCCAATTTGCATCTGAGTAGCCTTCTAATACAGATGGATAACCTTTATAATGTAAACCATAATTTATAGTTCCTTTTAGGTATTTTAAAATTCTTTCTAAAGCATCCCAGTGGATCTTATCAGGATTTGATGTATATCTACTAAGTCTATTTACTGCATAAGCAATGTCAGGTTGGTGTAGTTTGTCAGGAATCCTAATGATCCAATTATTTGTGCATATTCTCTTTGTAATTGAGGATTACCTGTATTTTTCTTTAGATGTATATTAGGATCATATGGAGTAGAAACAGGTTGACAGTTTGGATCATAAAAATTCTTAAAGATTTTCTCTATGTAGTGTGATTGTGATAACACATATCCATTCTTATTTTTCATGATTTTAGTATTAAGAATTAGGTCAGCTTGACCTAAATCTTTCATGTCGAATTTTTGTGATAAGAAGTGTTTGATTTCATTTATGGTTTGTATGTCAGAACCAAAAATAAGAATGTTATCAACATATAAACATAAAATCACAATTTTGTTGTTATTGTCTATTTTATGATATACACACTCATCTGTTTGATTAATTTCAAATCCATAAGATAGTATGATCTCATCAAATTTCATGTGCCATTGTTTTGGAGCTTGTTTGAGACCATATAGTGATCTAATAAGTTTGCATACTTTCTTTTCTTGTCCAGAAGCTATAAATCCCTCAGGTTGATCCATATAAATTTCTTCATCTAAATCTCCATTTAAAAATGCAGTTTTAACATCCATTTGATGTATTATTAATTTGTGAATAAATGCTAGAGCTATAAGGACTCTAATGGTAGTAATTCTAGCTACTGGAGAATAGACATCAAACTAATCAATACCAGATTTTTGTGTATATCCTTTAGCTACTAATCTAGTTTTATATTTATCTATTGGTCCATCAGGTCTGAGTTTCTTCTTAAATACCCATTTACATCCTATAGTTTTACAGCCTGAAGGAAGATCAATTAGTTCCCAAGTATGATTTTGAACTATAGATTGTATCTTATTATTTATAGCTTCCTTCTAAAATAGAGCATCTACTGATTTCATTGCATCTTTAAATGTAATTGGAGAATCTTCTACAAGTAATGCATAGAAATCTTCATGGACCTTTTCTATTCTAGTTCTTGTACTTCTCCTAGGCTCATCTGGACTTTCTAGTGGTTTAATTTGTTTAGAACTAGTTTCACCTTGATTAGAACTAGGATCTGAATTACTAGAGCTAGGGCCTGTGTTGTTTACTCTGGTCTTGTAAGGAAAAATATTTTCAAAGTAATGTGCATCCCTAGCTTCAATTATGGTATTGTTGGCTATCTCATTAATATCAGAGTTGATTATTAAAAATCTATTTGCATTACTATCAGAAGCATAGCCAATAAAAATTCCATCTACAGTTTTAGGTGCAATTTTCTTTCTCTTATTCTCAGGTATTTTAACTTTTGCTAAGCACCCCCACACTTTTAGGTGATCCAAATTAGGGTTTCTATTCTTCCAAATTGTGTAAGGGGTTTTATCAGATTTCTTGAATGGAATTCTATTTAGTATATGACATGCAGTCATGAGAGCTTCTCCCCACAAATTTTCTGGCACACCAGAATTAATTAACATTGAGTTTACCATGTCCATTAGTGTTCTATAATTTCTCTCAGTTACTCCATTAGATTGAGGTGTATATGGAGCAGTTATTTCATGAATAATTCCATTCTCTTCACAGAATTGTTTTAATTCATTAGAAGTGTACTCACCACCTCTATCTGATCTTAGTATTTTAATTTTCCTATCCAACTGATTTTCAACTTCTGCTTTATATATTTTGAATTTGTTTATGACTTCATCTTTGGTCTTAATTAAGTAGAGGTAATAATATTTAGAGCAATCATCTATAAAAGTTACAAAATATTTGTTACCCCCTCTAGTTATTCTTCCTGAATCACAAACATCACTATGGATGAGTTCTAATATCTCAGAATCTCTATCAATAGTTTTAAATGGTTTCTTAGGAAGTTTGGCTTCTACACATATTTCACATTTTTCATCATCTTTTATATTAAGCTTTGGAATTATATTAAGATGCATCAATCTTTTAATTGAATTATAATTCACATGTGCTAATCTTTGATGCTAGGTGATGGAAGGTTCAATATTTAAAGCTATTGGAGATGTAAGAGCAGAATTCTTAACATTCAATTTAAAGAGACCATCACATAAAAAACCTTTTCCAATGAAGTTCAATCCCTTAGTTATTACAACTTTATTTGATTCAAAAACAAGTTTGTAGCCTTGTTACACTAATAAAGACCCGCTAATCGAATTTCTCCTAATGTCTGGTACATGGTGGACATTGTTCGCGGGAAAAATTGATGCTTTCTTCATTGACGATTCCATTGCACTCTTAAAGAATAACTTTTTGCGTTACAGAAAGATCCGGTCTTTTATAAGATCCGGTTACAATAAAAATCAAACAAAAAAGAAATAAAAATTACAACTTTTCTCTTTTGTCGAACAAATCACGAGCTCCTGTTATCCGGTCACTCGCTTTGTGGGTTGTTTGCCTGCGCCGATGGTTAATCCGTTGACCACCGCACGATCTGAATCCAAGCAGATCTACGCAATATTACGGGTATTATTTCACCAAGGAAATAATAGCCGGAGGGATTGTTTCATCAAGGAAACAACCGCTCAAACCTCGGGATCAAAGACCAAGCTTTGATCCGGAGTGTAGCAACGTAGGTCTGAGATCTCGATCCTCTCGAACTCCTGCCTTTTGTGATGCGGGTGCTCGCCAAGAATCAGATCCGAATGTCTAAGTCTTCAAGCCTTCAAAAACTCAAGCACGAGGTCTCAATCCGGCAGAGTTTCGGCTCTTCAAAAGTTCTCTCAAAAGTCCTCTCAAATGAATGAACCCATGCCCTATTTATAGGCAACCAGATCTGTGCATTTGGCACAGATCTGGTCGGCCACCTCAGGGTGGCTCGGCACTAGGCCGAGCCTCAGGGTGGCTCGGCCACCGAGCCACCTCAGGGTGGCCGAGCCACCCCGAGGTGGTTCGGTTTTTGCCGAGCCCCCCTTGGGGTGTTTTCCGTCGTTTCCCGTCTTCCAGTTCTTCGTTTGACTTGTCCGGACTTTGATTTGATAGTCTAGGTCTTCATTTGGCAGTAAATCCGCCTCGGTGTTTGAGTTCAAATCCATTTTGTTGTTGGACGACTCGTTGACTTTCCGAACCGTTGGATTGGTTCTACGCGCGAATGCATTCCGTTGCTTGCGTACAATTCGTTGATCTCATCGCCTCGTCACTCGAACGTTTGTCGAATTATCGTGCCGAGCTGTGCTAAGGGACCTATAGGCAATTTTATACGCCTACAGATACCCCCTCCAAAGTATTTCAGCCTCGTTCTTTTATAGAAGGGTCTGGAATGCTTTGGATATGATTGTCCTTACCCTCAGTCGGTGTAACGGGACCTGGAAATTACCTCTGTTCTGTATTCCTTCAATCCTTCAGTCCATTCGGTGCTTTGTCGAATGTCTGTAAGAGTTCCGGTGCTGCATTTATTGTCTGACCGTTGTCGGAATTTGAACTTGAAGTCGATTCCTGATTTTCCAGTCTTTAGCTCGTGCTTGTTGGTTCAACATATAACTGACTCTCGATTGTCGGCGTTGAGTCTTTATTTGCGACGCATTGTCCGGCGTTGTATTATTGAGTTATCCTTAAGAATATTTTTAGAAAAAAATATTCTCCAGGAACTTCTCAACAAAAACGGGGAATAGTTTATACTCGTATACCTTATTGGAGTATTTTTTGTGCCCGAATGAGTTGAACCGGTATGATAATTATCTGAAACGGTCCAAAAAAGGAAACAATTTGGCTCAAAAATTCTTCCGCTCCTTCTGAATGCGAGGGAGAGACCAAAATAAACAAGGGATTGAACCCTCGGTCGATTTGAAGTTGTTTCGACGCTCAATTTAGCTCCAAGTTGAATTCTGGTTCAATTCTGGTTCAAACTGGTTCAACCTGGTTCAAGACTGGTTCAACCTGGTTCAAGACTGGTTCAGAACTGGTTCAAGACTGGTTCAGACTGGTTCATCCTGGTCTGGTCTGATTCAGTCTGGTTTGGTCTGGTTCGACCTGGTTCAGCCTCTTTTGAACTCATTTGGACTGGTCTGGTCTGGTTCACCTTGGTCCGGTCTGGTTCAGGGCTAGTTCACATTATAAAAGGGTTTTTTTTTTCTTTCTTTTCTTTTCTTTCTCCCCTCTAGGCCCCCCCCTACTCCTTCTTTTTGGCTTTTCTCTTCCTTCGAGCGTCCGTTCTCCTTCAAACCTTCATAGTTGTCTTAGATCTAGGCTTCCCTTTGATCTTGGACTGAAGAATCTCCCAAAAATCTTCATATAAAAATTTCTCTCAGGCCCCTCGAGCGCGTGGTCTGAGCCTCTTTCAAGATTTGATTTTTGTCGGATCTTCGAGCTTTCTTCAGGTAAATCCTCCACCACTTTGGCTTATTTTATGCTTAATTCAATTTATGGATTTGTGGGATCACATGTGAGGGTTAGAATCATGATTTAGTGCCTTGAGCTTCTCTTTCAGGGGGGTAGAATTGATAAAAAAGTGATCTTTTTTCTAGATCTGATCCCTCACTTTATTTTGCAGCTCATTATGTCGCGTGCCTCGAGAGGTCGTTCCCCTGCTACGTCGGCTGATGGCGCGCCTCCTTCTTACGCTGGTGAGCTATTTTTTGGCATATTTGGGAATTTTACAAATTAGCCCTTTTTTTCTTAAAAATTTGCAAATTGGTCCTTTTACCCCACGTTGTTCTCCTTGGTGAGGCAATCGGGAAGAGTCTTAATTCTCCTTGGTGAGGATCGATGCTTTAAAGATATGTTTTGCTTGGTCAAAACCATATCTCAAAATAAAGGGGGCGATTTGAAGCTACATTGTGCTTTATAAGGCAGTGATATATTATCAATATACCCTATCTTGTAATTGCACAATGTTGCCAAATCGTCTCACCCTTTATAAGGCCATGACTCTATCTTACCCATTTGTAAGATGAGTTCAATTTTCTTTTACAATTGAGACTAACATGTATTTAATTGTTTGTTTCCAGTGGGGTATCCTTCTGGATCATTCTCGTCTCATGCAGTATACGGGCGTCGTGGCGAGTACTATTCGACTTCCGACGACCCTTCCCCCATTCCAGTTACTCCTCAGTTCGCTTTGGGCACATCGACTGAGGTTGCTCAAGTGGTGAGGGAAGGTGGGCATCGAGCTCTCCGACAGTTGATTACCGATGCACCTTTCGTGAAGGACGCCAGTTCTATTCAGCCTCTTCGGAAGAGCGATTTCTTATTTGGCGACTCTGTCGAAGACCCGGATGCCGTGTTTATTGAGGCCTAGCAGTGGCTTCATAAGACTGGCAGTGGCTTCATCTATTTGCCGAAGATTCCTCGGCATCGTTCGTTGACTGAGCTCAGGCGTCAGGCTGTGACACGGGAGATGTCGTGGCGCTTGACGGAGGAGCATGAGAGCGTCCATTGCGGCTACATCACTCATCAGGCTTTTCCTGGCTCGAGCAGGAGTCATGTCACCGGATTGTACCCTGGGGTATTGGGGCTGGATACACCACCACGTAACGAGTTCCTTGCCAACGCTTCTACTTTGAGGAATCGCCTCGCTGCGCTAGGATGGGAGATGCCTGCGACGCGTCACAGGATTTATGGTTGGGTCCATTCTTTGGACAAGTTTTGGTGGACCCATATGACGACGTACGTCTTGAGCCGATGGGGCGAGGAGTTGCACGCTTGTGGTTTGTATGCAGCCGTTCGTGCCACTATGTATGGCTTGCCCGTCAGCGTGCGGCATTTCTGTGCTTTGTTCGAGCTATATAATCCAGATTCGAACACCTTTCTGACCAGGCAAGGGGAGTTGTGCTTGGCTCTTCACGAGATGCACAGGATTTCTGGCTTGCCCATGGGACAGATGCTATACCAGGAGTACTTTCCCTCTAATCATGAATTGGACCAGTTGAAGGATCGTATGCCCGATCGCTATGAGACTCTATGGGATCTCACTTGTCACTATCATATTGCTTTGGCGCAGTCTGAACCTTTAGCGAAGAGGACCAAGACATCTGTGAGTCTGAAGCAGTTTGCAAATTATTTGTTCGAGCATCTGAAGAGCAATTCTGGCGAGGCTATTTGTGAGTTGGCCCCACTTACTCCCTCAGGAGTGAACAGTCTGTTGAAGAAGATTGACGCTCATTCTTATACCACTAGCAGTCTTGAGGGTGGTTTTCCTGCAGGGACCAAGTTCAAATCCTTCTTATGGCATGCGACCGCACCGATTCGACCGATGACTCTTCTTGCCGGTTATCTCGCTATTTGGTTGAAGAAGTGCGTGGTTCCATATCAGTCTGGCGACGCCTTGCCCTTGGAAGTGCTCTACCCAGCAGTCCAGCTCGCCTATAAGAAAGAACTTTCACTTCTTCCGGTAATGGTAGCTGACATTCATCGAGGACTTCGACAGCTTTCTGGTGCCTTTACACGGAAG
>BQKN01034689.1:642-14961 GCA_022839385.1 Asparagus kiusianus
TTTACCCCACGTTGTTCTCCTTGGCGAGGCAATCGGGAAGAGCCTTGATTCTCCTTGGTGAGGATCGACGCTTTAAAGATATGTTTTGCTTGGCCAAAACCATATCTCAAAATAAAGGGGGCGAATTGACGCTGCATTGCGCTTCATAAGGCAGGGATCCTCGATGCACCCTATCTTATGATTGCACAATGTGGCCAAATCGTCTCACCCTTTATAAAGAAATGACTCTATCTCAGCTATTTGTAAGATGAGTTTAATTTCCTTTTATACCCGAGACTAACCTGTGTTTAATTGTTTATTCTGCAGTGGGGTATCCTTCTGGATCGTTCTCAACTCACGCAGTCTATGGGCGTCGAGGCGATCATTATTCGACCTCTGACAATCCTTCCCCTATTCCAGCTATTCCTCAGTTTGCTTCGGGCACGTCGTCTGAGGTTGCACAGGTGGTGAGGGAGGGTGGTCATCGAGCTATTCGCCAGCTGATTACAGATGCTCCTTTTGTGAAGGATGCTAGCTCTACCCAGCCTCTCCGGAAGAGTGATTTCCTATTTGGTGACTCTGTCGATGACCCGGAAGCCGTATTCATCAACGCTGAGCAGTGGCTTCACAAGACCGGCGGTGGCTTCATATACTTGCCGGAGATTCCTCGACAGCGCTCGTTGACTGAGCTCAGGTGTCAGGCCGTGACGCGCGAGATGTCGTGGCGTTTGACAGTGGATCATGAGAGCGTACATTGCGGCTATATTACCCACCAGGCAGCTCCTGGTTCAAGCAGGAGTCACATCACCGGATTGCATCCCGGAGTGTTGGGACTGGATGCACCACCGCGTAACGAGTTTCTCGCCACTGCTTCGACTTTGAGGAATCGCCTCGCTGCGCTAGGACGGGAGATGCCTGCGACTCGTCACAGGATTTATGGTTGGGTCCACTCTTCGGACAAGTCTTGGTGGAGTCGTATGACGACATACGTCTTGAGCCGCTGGGGCGAGGAGTTGCATGCTTGCGGTTTGTATACCGTCGTTCGTGCCACCATGTATGGCCTGCCCGTCAGTTTGAGACATTTCTGTGCTTTGTTCGAGTTGTATAATCCAGACTCGAACACTTTTCTGACCCGTCAGGGGGAGTTGGGCTTGACTCTTCATGAGATGCATAGGATTTCTGGCTTGACCATGGGGCAGATGTTATACCAGGAGTATTTCCCTTCCAGTCATGAGTTGAGTCAGCTGAAGGATCGCATGCCCGACCGTTACGAGACTCTATGGGATCTTACTTGCCATTACCATATCGCTTTGGCGCAGTCCGAGCCTTTAGCCAAGAGGACGAAGGCCTCTGTGAGTCTGAAGCAGTTCGCAAACTATTTGTTCAAGAACTTGGAGAGCAGCTCTGGCGAGGATATTTGTGAGTTGGCCCCACTCACTCCTTCAGAGGTGAACCATCTACTGAAGAAGATTGATGCTCGTTCCTATACCACCAGCAGTTCTGAGGGTGGCTTTCCTGCGAAGACCAAGTTCAGGTCTTTTTTATGGCATGCGACCACACCGATTCAGCCGATGACTCTTCTCGCCGGCTTTCTTGCTATCTGGTTGAAGAAGTGCGTGGTTCCATACCAGTCTGGGGACGCCTTGCCCTTGGAGGTACTTTTCCCAGCAGTTCAGCTCGCATATAAGAAGGAACTCTCACTTCTTCCGGTGATGGTGGCTAACATTCACCGAGGACTTCGGCAGCTTTCCAGTGCGTTCACACGGAAGGAGACCGATTTGCCAGGTCAGATTCCCACGCTTAAGGTAGAGTTTCCCTACGCTTATTTGATGGCCTGGTTCGTCCTCCACCGTCCGGACATGATGTCGGTGCCGAACGCTACAGATCACTCTGTTCCCTTGCTGCAGTTGCTTGAAAATGGTAGGTGGGAAGGCCGCGGGTTTTCTGATGTCCGACAGCAGCTGCAGGTCCACAAGTGTTGGGCGTTCTCTACTTGTTTCCCGCAGTTCTCCGGCCGATACGGCGAGTGTTTGACAGACGATGAGAGGCCGAGAGAGAATCGGACCCACTTAGACATTGGCTGCTTCAATTGGCTGGTGAACATCAGGCCCGGCTATCTAACTTTCCGGGTGAAGAATGAGTGCTTCATAGAGCCATATCTACCCTGCCGGTTTGCTCGCCAGTTTGGCTACGATCAGCTTTACATCGGGAATCCTCGCCAGCAGCTTCGGACCCATAGTGGTTTGGTGGACGGTCTTCGTGCATGGTTGTGGACCGTGACTGGCTGTACCGGTGCTAGGTTCAGCCTCCCGAGTATTGATCGGCAGTTGAATCTCACCTTCTTGAGCTGCAAGTGGTTATTAGCAGCCAACAAGACTATCCCTGTGAAGCCGATTGCGGAGCTAGAGGCCGAGGAAGCTTCTCGGGTTGATTCGCGTAGGATTCGGGAGAGGGCTCGATCACAGAGGACACAGAATAAGACTCGCCGACTTGATGAAGAGGGCCATAGGTCATTCCATTCTACAGATGAGGCTTCCGGCGGAGATCCCGAAGATTGTGATGATTCCTCTGAGTGAGGTTTGCTATTCATCTTTTCCTTCTACTTTCTAGAAATATTGAAACTGACTATAATTCCATGTTTCAGGGACCACAGCTGATCATGACGAAGAGTTCTATCCTCCTCCTCGGGCGAGACCTTCGATCCCCACTGCTAGGCGGAAGAGGTTAGTCCGTAAGCTGCCTGCAGCTTCCCGAGCTTCCGATACGGACCTAGCTGGTGATGATCCCGCCAGTGATGGAGGTAACATTTATCCTGAGAACTATTCCTCTGGTTACTCAGCGCATTGACTTATGCTTCTCTCTCTCTCTATATAGGAGCACGTGAGGAGCATGAGATGAGTCCTGATCCAATCCCCATATCTCCCGATGAGTCTGATCCGCTACCCCCTGTAGAGAGGCCTACAGGGGTTGCTGACATTGGAGCGGCGGGCAATGTAGGACCCGATTCCGTGAATCAAGGTACATCTAACACTGACAACGTATTTCTTTAGATGATACACCAATGAATTTGTGTACCTTCTAACTGTCTTCTACCTCTTGCTCCTTCAGTTAATTTGCAAGAGATGAACCTTGGAAATGAAGAGGCTAATGTACCCGTGAAAGGTAACTTACTTCCATTAATTGTAGTCTCTTTACTTCTTTTTGGCACTTATATGCTCTTCTGTCAGAGTTTTCCATCGACGACTTCGACGAGGGAAGCTTGTTTGCGGACACTCCTATGATACGCTATATATATAGCTCACCTCAGATTGAGGATCAGCTACCTGGAGACATGTTTTCTGAGCCCGCCTTCGCTGAAAACCCTGAGGATAGTTCCTTTGAAGGTATGTGCTTCTTTCTGAGTTAATTATAGGACTAGCCAATTTTGACTAATGCAACTATAATGTAACGCCTCTGCGAATTCCGTTTTGGATCTGGCAGGAGCTTTTGTTGAGAAAGACCCTGTCGAGCCAGCTGCGAGACCAACTCCGCCAGTTGATACATCTGCAGCCGTTACACCTCCACTACCCCCAGTGGATCAAGGGGAAGAAGGTATAAGTTAACTCATTGAAGAGTGTTATTCCCTTTCTTTTTTTTTTATTAAGACTTTTGACGGAATTCTCCCTTTTTTGTGTAGGGCGTTCTTCTCGTCTTCATGTCTTAGTGAAGGAGTTGTTATCTGACGACGATCCTGATAAGGTCGTCATCTGCATAGACGTTCGTTCCTTCTTCTCCTTTGTGAATGCTATGATCGGCAAGCTTTTTCACGATGGACTTTCACTTCACCAGTTCAAACCTCTACTTAATTCCAGAATCAACTTGATAAGGGAAGCAGGATACCCAGATTTGGCGAAGGCCATAGTTGACGATATCGATTGCCTAGAGCATGAGCTTCAGATGTTTCGTGAGCTTCGAGATACCGGAGCCTCTTCCTTCATTGCTGTTGAGCTGGAGACTCATTTACAGTCACTGCGCGAGACTCAGCTTCTTGCTAGTCTTGAGGTTCAGGTGCAGCGAGACCGAGTAGCCCGGGTTGAGACCGGCCTTGCTACTAGATTATCTTCACTTGCCGAGCTCCGCTCTTCTATTACTTCTTGTGGGACCAAGATAGATCGGCTTAGAAAAGAACTCCGCGAAGAAGAGGAGACTTTTGGCATTCTTCAGATGACAGAAGCACAGGACCAGCAGACCTGTACGGCTTTGTCCGATGAGTTGAAGTCCTTGAAGCAGAAGCTATCCGAGACAGAAGAGACTGCTGCGAAGACTTCGGCCGCCACTGAGGAGTCTATCAGGGCTGAGCTTATTCAAGCTTATGATGATAAGCTTTCTAAGCTCAGTCAGCAGATTTTTAGCCACGGGCTTGATGTTTGATTTTATCTGCTGTGTACTTTGACTTTTGACTCTTTTAGTGAATCTCCTTTTTATCTTTATTATGATTCGTCATTCCGTTTGAAATGATTGACCACAATACTTATAGGATTTTTGGCAAACCCTCAGCCATCAACGGGTTTGATATGCCTTTACCGACTACCGTTTGAGTCGGGCTAGCATGCGATTTGTTTAAATCCGCTCGCATGTAACGTTGCGCTCAGAGATTGAATTCTCTGAGACTTCGTGCTATGATGTCGAATACATAGACTTCGCCATTATTACGGGAATAGGCTACCCGGCGACACGTGTTAGGTGTTGGCTTTAGGATTTTTTGGCCAACCCCCAGCCTTCAACGGGTTTGATTAGCCTTTACCGACTACCGTTTGAGTCGGGCTAGCGTGCAGATTGTCTAAATCCGTTCCACACGTTACGTTAATCTAAAAGAGTTAACTCTTTTAGTGCTACGACATTGAATACGTAGACTTCGTCTTTCTCCTGTGAAAAGACTAAACAGCAACGTGTATGAGACGTTGACTTAGGATTTTTGGCAAATCCTCAGCCTTCAACGGATTTGATGTGCTCTTACCGACTACCGTTTGAGTCGGGCTTACGTGCGGATTGTTTTAATCCGTTCCGCATGTGACGTTGTGCTAAAGGAATGAACTCCCTTAGACTTTGTGCTACAACTTTGAATATGTAGACTTTTGCCATTGTCATGGGAATAGGCTACCCAGCAACGTGTGTTAGACGTTGGCTTATCCCTACTTAGGCTTCGGGATAAAGGTCCCCAGAGTCAGACTCTGGTATCTTTTTCTACGGGTAAAGATCAAACCGGCGACGCGTGTTAGGCCTCGACATATCCTTTCTTAGGATTCAGGATGAAATTCCCCATGAGTGTGAGGCATGGATTTCGGTGTTATTAATAACAACCAGCCACAATGTTGAATATGCGGACGGGTGTTCTTTTTAACGGTTAAGAACTAACCGGCCGCGCGTGTTAGGCGCGGACTTATCCTTACTTAGGTTTCAGGATAAAATACCCCAGAATCGAACTCTGGTGTCTTTTTCTCCGGAGAAAGACTAAACCGGCAGCGCGTGTTAGGCGCAGGCTTATCCCTGCTTAGGTTTCGGGATAAAATACCTAGGATGAATCCTAAATCGGTAAACTTTGGAAAAAGAGTGGGTGTGGGGAAGGAAGAATTTTATATTCTATTCCCCGAACAAGGAAGGAAGAATTTTATATTCTATTCCTTGATTCTGGAAAGGAAGAATTTTATATTCTATTTCCAGTGCAAGAAGGAAACTAGAAGTGGGATCTCCACTCTGAGAATCTGGAAGATACTGACAAACTTTCCTTTTATAGGATTGGTTATCAGATCGAAAGATGAGTTCTTCGTTTATCGAAGAGAAATTTCAACTTCAGTCACAACCATAAAAAGGTTGAACCCAAGAGAAAAGAAATGGAGTTCTTTCGTTCATCGAAAGGGGACTCCGAACTGAGAGTGAACCTTTTTGGTGGACTCACTGTCGATTGAAATTGATCAGCGAGGGATTTTGGTGGTAAAATAAAATTGGGTTATCCTCTAGAATATTAAGTGTAATATTCTTTGAGGAACTTCCCGATAAATGAGTTGTCCTGAACGTACTAGGGATAGTACTTTTTCAAAAACTTCCCATTTATTGGCATTAATTGCCTGTTACCCTCTAAAGAAATTAAGCGATAAGCACCGTTCGAATAGACTGTGTCTATTACAAACGGTCCTTCCCACTTAGGTTCGAATTTACCTTTCTTCTTAGAGGTGAGGATTATCGGTCGGCGCGCAGCAAGGACCAAGTCTCCTTCTTTAAAGCTTCTTTGACGAACCCTTTTGTCGAAGGCTCTGGATATCCTTGCTTGATAGAACTCGATGTGTTGTTGAGCTTCCAAGCGCTTTTCGTCCAACCTTTCGAGTTCCTCGAGACGCTTCTGATGCTGCTCTTCGGTCGTCATCTCCGTTGCGAGAGCGATCCGAAGGGAGGGGATTTGAATCCCCAACGGTAGCACAGCTTCGCATCCGTAGACCAACGAATATGGAGTAGCTCCCGTAGGTGTGCGTATGGTAGTGCGATAAGCCCAGAGTGCTTCTCCGAGTTTATCGTCCCAATCCCGTTTGTTGGTTTTCACAAGCTTCGATAAGATCTTGATGATCGTCTTGTTGAAAGCCTCAGCTAATCCGTTAGCGGCAGGGTAATAAGGTGTTGACGAAACATCTTGGATCTTGAACTTGTCACAGAACCGGATGAAGGCGTTGCTTATGAATTGCGGACCGTTGTCATGAATGATCCGCCTCGGCACGCCATGTCGGTATATGACGTGATGCTTGATGAAGTTGATGATGTTGTTCGTCTTTACTTCTTTAAGCGGAACGGCTTCAGCCCACTTTGAAAAGTAGTCGGTGATAGCGAGGATGAATCGATCACCTTTTACTGAAGGAGGGAAGATAGGACCGACAATGTCCATACCCCATGTCTCGAATGGCCAAGACGTGGTTGACGTGTGTAACCGCTCCGGTGGTTGGTGCATATAGTTTGCATGTACTTGACAAGCGTGACATTCTCGAGCGTACTCAATCGCGTCACGAACCATTGTTGGCCAGAAATATCCCATTCTTCTGATTCGATCATACAGCTTGGGACCAGGCTGATGCGCACCGCATTCTCCTTCATGTGCTTCCTTAAGAACTTCTTTTGCTTCTTCATTCGAAAGGCATCGGAGAAGCAAGTCATCGTACCCCCGGCGATACAGCGTACGGGTCTCGGTATTGTAAAAGAACCGTGGTGCTCTTCGGCGGATAGATTCTTTTTCTTTTACATCCTCTGGTAAAATGCCATATTGGACGTAATCAATAATGGGAAAGCGCCAATCTCAGGACTCGGACCCGATTTGGGTTGAGTTCACCTCTTTAGCGTTCTCGTTTTTATCATCCTCCTCTTCAATATCCATATCGTATATGGGTACGCAGAGTTGGTGTGATCTTACTGTGACTAGCAGTTCAGTTTCGGGCGGTTGCGCGAGTGATACTGCTAGTGCTGCCAGTGCATCTGCATAAGCGTTCTGAAGACGCGGGATGTATTCAATGTAAAATTCTTCAAAAGAATCTGCCACTCTGACGGCCTCTTGATGGTATGGAATCAGATCTGGGTTTCTGACTTCATATTCCCCACGAACTTGGTTGACAATTAGTTGAGAATCCCCAAAGGCTTCGAGATATTCGACCCCCAGCTCTTTGGCGAAACTGAGTCCTATGAGGAGTGCGTTATACTCGGCTACGTTGTTAGAGCATGGACTCGTCAGCGAATAAGCTCGAGGTATCACGTGCTTCCCTGGGGAAACTAAGACAACTCCAACTCCAGAGGTGACCTTAGGACATCCCGGAATCACTGCTTTATTGACTGCTCTCGAGGCACCATCAAAATATAACTGCCATACTTGTTGATGTGACGTGGTATTGACCTCGTGGGTTTCATCTGGCAAGTCATCGTATACTTCCACTGTATCTGTTGTCGGGCTTGCCGCCAAGAGATCACAAATCGCCTGTCCTTTGACCGACTTTTGCTGTTTGAAGTGTAGATCATACTGGGACAAGAGAAGGGCCCACTTTGCTAACCGCCAGTTCATTGAACCTGGTTGAGTCATAAACACTCGTACCGGATTAACACTGGCAATGACATAAATCGTCTGGCCGACTAAGTAATGTCGCATCTTCTGCACCGCAAACACCAATGCAAGACATTCTTTCTCGATCATCGGGTATCGAGACTCGGCGCCTATCAAGGTCCGACTTAGATAATAGACTGCCTGTTCGTGACCATTATCATCGTCTTGTGCTAATAAAGCACTTATCGAATGGTTCATCGCCTTGATATAAATCAAGAACGGTTTACCTGATTTTGGTGCAACAAGAACAGGTGGATTCATCAGATATGCCTTGATATCTTCGAATGCCTTCTGGCAAGCATCGTCCCAAATAAACGATACGCCTTTCTTGTTTAGCTTCGAAAATGGTTGGCACTTCCCAGAAAGATTTGAAATGAATCTCCGGATATACGCCAGACGCCCTTGCAATCCTCTGAGTTCCCTTAGGTTCTTCGGGGGTTGCAATTCATTTATTGCCTTTACCTTGTCTGGGTCGATATGTATACCCTTGGTGGTAACGACGAATCCAAGGAATTTTCCGCTGGACATTCCGAGGAAGGATTTTGTGGGATTCATCTTCAATTGATGACCCCGCATGAGATCAAACATTGTTCTCAAGTCTTTGATGTGATCTTCCTTGTTGCGGCTTTTCACCACCAAATCATCAACGTAGCATTCAACTGTTTTCCTGAGGTGTTTCTGGAAAATCTTAGTCATCGCTCGCTGGTATGTGGCACCTGCATTCTTCAGACCGAATGGCATCACCGTGTAGCAGAAAATACCGAGGGGCGTTCTGAATGCCGTATGCTTTTCGTCATCCGGGTGCATCTTGATTTGATTATACCCCGAAAAGCCGTCCATGAAGGACATTCTTTCGAATCCGCACGTATTGTCGATAATGACGTCCGTGATTGGGAGAGGAAAATCATCTTTTGGACATGCCTCGTTCAGATTCCTGAAGTCGATGCAAATCCTGATTTTGCCATTCTTCTTCATGACTGGAACGATATTGGCTAACCAGTCTGGATGTTGTTCTTCCCGGATAAACCCTGAGTCGATCAACTTTTTAACTTCAGCCTCGATGGCTTCCATGATCTGCGGACGAAACCGTCTTTGCTGTTGCTTGACAGGTTTGGCATCCGGCTTGATGTCGAGGCGGTGCATCGCCACATTGGGATCGAGCCCTGGCATGTCTTCGTAGTTCCAGGCGAAGACGTCGATATATTCTCTGATCAAGGCAATTAATTCCTCCTTTTCATCTGATGGAAGACTACCACTGACGAATATGGGCCTTGGATTGTCTTCATCACCCATATTGATTTGGACTACCTCGTCTTCGGTGGGTGGCTCTCTCTGTTCGAACCTATCACCATATTGCATGTTCAGGTGATGAACCCATGGGTCCTCCCACGTTTGCATTTGATCGTCGTCCTCCATTGTAGATGGATCAGCCGTAGTCATGTTCGACATTAAGGCCTTGAATACTTCTCCCAAACTTGTGTCGGAATCTTCAGCTGAAGAATCTGGCAAATACCCGTCCTTAGCCTTGTTAGCAATTTGATCGATGATCTGCCAGCCACATTCGTCATCTGACGAAACGTAGCCTAAGCCCCTCTTGTGACGATAATAGCCTTCCGGTTTACCCTTTGGGACATATGCCGCTTTGACTGGGACACGGGAACCTCGATCGAAGTATAGACCTTCTCCGAGTGTGAAATCATACCCTTGTCTTTCCATGAGCTTGCGCGCTTCTGGACTGTACTTAGATAGATGTAAACCAGATTTGTCACCATTTTTATCCTCTCTTAGGAAATGATCTGGCACCGGACAACTTTCTCCTTTACCGAAGATCACTTCTTTTTGTCCCCCTATTTTGGCGGGAATAATCTGAGTTGTTCCGAAAGAGTGTTGGAGACGCTTCTTCGTTACATACGACGATCGGAGCGGCATACACAATTCGGGATTATCGTACAATCCCTTTATCACATCATCAAAAGACAAGGAGTACTCTAAACCATTATTTATGTCAGGTTCGGCAAGTTGCCAGTTACAACCGCCATCTGACGACTGTTCGTCGTCGAGATTGATTACAAAGGGTACAATGTCATTAAAAACAAAACCACCATTGTAATCGAATCCGGCTTCGGAATCAGCTTCTTCTCCGCTGTCCGTGCCTTGGACCGATGGTTCCGTGTCGGATTCATTACCATAAAGGAGAGAATCTGTGAAATAATTCTCGTACCCTTTGAATGGTTGCTTATCCGCGACCACCGTCCTAACTCTTCCATCAGTGTCGACGTATTTCAAACACTGATGTAGAGTGGAGGGGACTATAACGTTACTATGGATCCAAGGCCGACCCAATAGTAAGTTATAGGATGTCTCAGCATCAATCACGTAGCACGTGACCTCCGTCTTTAAATCGCCCATTTGGCACTTTATCCGGATTTTACCCAAAGGTCTTGACCCGCTGGTGTTGAATCCGTATATGACTGTGCCTGTTGACGCTAACTTGCTGATTGGGATTCCCAGGCTGTGCATTAGGCGAAGCGGCATAATACTCACAGCGGAACCCGGATCTACTTGGATCCGGTTAACTTCGCTGGAGCCAATGTACCCGACGAAGTACAGGGGCCGATCGTGGTTTGAATTCTTCGTCTGCATATCCTCTTTGGTGAAGGTGATGCAGGGAATGTTCTTAGCTGCCACATTGCACTGTTGGGCTAGCATATCCAGTTCTTCAGGAACTGGTTTGACCCTTGTGAGGAATGCTTCTGAATCTGCCAGGGCTTCCTGCAAGGCTTCTCTAGTCTCCTTGGATAACCGCAACAGCTCGTACAATGTTATCCGCGCTGGAATGTTAGCTAGCTGAGCCATAATGTCGAAGGCGCGAGGGTTTTTTGAACTCTCCGGTTTGTCTTTTCCAATCGGACGACTGAAACGAGACTGCTTCGGATTCTGTACCTCCTCGGGCCTCTTTTCCTTCTGTTTGTCAACCGGTTGTCGTCGAACATCTTCAGCCGGTTTGGGAATTGGGATCACCCCCATCTCTGTGATAGTCTTGGCTGGTCCCTGTTTTGTCACCCCTAGCTTAGCTGCTTGTTCGCTATGTGACGGATAGTTGAAGTGGTACTGATTCCCACTTCGGGTCGTAAAGACCTCCTGTTCCTCGTCGGAGAGTGGAAAAGCGGTGATCCTTTCATCCTCTTCACCCGGGATAGCAGAGACTCCATAACAAGACTTCCCTTTCCCTTTGGACTTCTTCTTGGATGACGATCCAGCCCATTGTTCATCTCCGATTAGGTCGGGGTGCACCCAGAGAATTTCACCGTTTGGAGCTGTGTGCGGCACGAGTCCCTTTTGGCGCTGTCCGTGCGGATCGTCGTTCACCGTCTTCATCCCGACTTTGGTAACGCGCTTAGGCTCGAACCAATCTGTAGGCACCGATCCAAAACTGATGGACACTGCATTTGCTCCCACATTCTTGGCCGGTTTCGGAGTTATGACTCCTACATCGATCAAGGCCTGGATCTTGTCCTTGAGGTGGTAGCAGGACTTCGTAGGGTGGTGAACCGCTCTGTGATACGCGCAGTACCTCGGGTCTGTCACCTTGGTAGCCCCTTCATGATCCACAATCGCAGGCAGCTGGATTTTGTTGTTCTCCAACAGATATTTGAAGATGCCGGGAACTTCGTCATCTTTGAAGGAGTAGACTTTAGGAAATCTCGGCTCCGAAGACTTTTGCTTCTGAGACCGCTGCTGCCAATGTGGCTGTGATTGCTGCGGAGCTCGTTGCTGCTGTTGTTGCTGTTGTTGCTGTTGTTGCTGTTGCTGAGGTTGCAATTGAAAGGTTTGATTAGCATCAACAGCATTAACCTGAGCTTTACCTTTTCCCTTCTGATTGAAGTTCTGCTTTGGAGGATTTGTAGCCGGTTGGCCTCTCTCCGCCTTCTTTCTCCTAAGAAACCGCTCAGCTTGCTCACCTCGGACCTTCAAGTCCTTCCATGTCTTGGACGGAGCTGTGCCCATTGCTTCCAAAACGTCCAGTGAGAGGTTGTTGTGGCAGGTTTGGAGGATGAACTCCTCGCTGATAGGGTCCCGACAATTCATCGCCTTATTCCGGAACCTTTTGACGAAGACCTCGACTAGTTCTCCGTCTTTCTGCTTTTCATCAAGCAACGACCCGATTGAGATTTCGGTGTCGTCGTCGAAGAAATTCGCGAGGAATTTCGACTCCATGTCATCCCAGCTGTTTATGCTTCCTGGCTTGAGGCGACGATACCAATCGAAGGCAGCTCCGCGAAGAGTGCCAACGAATGACCGTACCATCAGAGGCTCATTACCTGAGATGACTCCCAAGTGCGATTTGAAATAAATCAAATGCTGAGTTGGTGAACCCATCCCATTAAACGGCGTGAAGTTAATTAGACTAAACTTCGCCGGATATGGGATCGATTCCCATTCTCTTGGGTAAGGACAGGGAATGCCCGTCTTCTTAGTCTCTTGAGCAGAAATCAATGTGTTGATTTTGTTCTCGAGATTCTTAATTTTTAAGCTTTCACCTGTGTCTTCACTGGTATTATCATTACCACTCCCTGGATTGATGGGAGGGTTATTAGCATTGCGAGCTTCATTTGTGCCCTCCTCCTCCAGGTTATTCTGGTTGGGCTGACTTGGTTCGCCTTGTTGGTGCCTCAATGCATGAAGTTGTTGGTCATGCATCTCTCTCATATTCTGCATGGCCATTTGCATCTCGAACCTAAAGGTTTCTTGTTGTTTGGCCATGGCATCTTCAAGCATCTTGGCCACCTGCTCCGCGCTTATCATGAGCGACTCGCGGGGCTGTCCCTCACTGGACACTGTATTATCAGACGCCACTGCGGAGCCAGCATCTGATTCTTCATCTCCCGAAGGTACTCTTGTTCGGACTCTACCATACGTTGCGCGAATGATAGCCCCAGATTGTAAACGAGTCCTGGGTCGGGATGTTTCTAGAATCGTCTCGGGGTTATCCTGAGCCGTTGTTCCTGTGCTGGTCATGTTGGTGGTGACCCTTGAATGTTCACCGTCCTTGACCATCGTTCTTTTTCTTCGGAAACGCCTGGGCCTTGGCTTTGGCGCTTCATTGCTGAGTCTCTCAAACACGGAAACTCTTTCGGGGACTGTCTTTACACAGTTGCATTCAGACAGTACTGCCCGAATGAGATTTGAACAAGGACATAGATTCCCGAATCTTCGAGGGCTCCTCTTTCTAGATTTGTTCGTACCCCCGGCATGATAGTACAGCTCATCTGTTTGGAGGTCAGAGCAAGCTATCGTGTGTTGGCACGATCTCTCAGGTATAACGTTGTCGTCATCAGATGACAACGTTTCCTTCTGAGGAATAATTGTCTTTTTCGGGCTCTCGAGAGTTATACGCCTCGAAACGCGTCTTTGTGGACGTGAATCTTCAGCGGAATCTTGCACTTCTATGCGCAAAGTTGTGCGCTTGGGTGCCGCGGTTTGCTCCAAGTGTTGAGGGTTGCGGCGACCCCCAGCATGCTGTATTGGTTGGGACTTCTTCACTGGCCCCAAGCGTTCCTGAATTGGAGCTTTACCTCGTTCCTTCGGAAGTGGGCCGAGGCGCTCCAAAACTGATCTTCTCTTCTGGGATGGTCCTGCGGGATCTCCCAGGGTAGTTGCGGCAATCACCGGCCGTTTGGGTTGACTTGCCGGCGTCCGAACTTTTGGAGGCTGCGGGTTTTGCTCCTTATCCTGAACCGCTTCAGACTTTGGCCTCCAAATCTTGCGAGTAGGTGGCGGTTTTTTGACCACCTCCTTCTGTAGTTTGCGACGGGCTTCCTCAGCTTTGGCCCGTGCTTGCGCGGATAACGCGCGGCGCTTGCGGATGCGCTCCTCCAGCGTTGAGCGATTCCGTTTGACATGGACCCACTCCATTGTAGATGGTCTGGAGGAACCACCCTGCATTTGCTGTTGAGGCTGCTTGCCTCGTTTGTTCTTCAGGTCCGCGTGATAGCGGACCCCGTCAACGGACTCCATGGCCTTGGCGAATTGCTTCGCGAGGCGTTGACGTTGCCTCTGGCGGGCTCTCTTGGAGAGAGTCACCACGCCTTCAATGGCGGATTTGACCTTCTTTGAGGTCGGTAGGACTTCACCTAACGCAGCTTCGGCGTCGGTTGGGGTGAGGTCGTCGTTGGTGGCTTCAGTTTCATCACACCAACGGACTTTTCTCCTGGAGGAGAACTTCTGGAACT
>BQKN01034690.1:4604-20465 GCA_022839385.1 Asparagus kiusianus
GAAATTCTCTTTATTATCATTTATAAAACAATTCTAGAAAATTTCAATCGTCAGAGGTGTAGTGTTAACTTGACGAAATACAAAATAGAGTTACACTATAGATAGGCAACCCCCAGCCTAATCTAGCTGAGAATTAGGGGGCAACATGATTCACGGGAAATATCTCTTTAGGAATTTCCCATTGATTGGCATCATGAGCCTGTCTCCTTGTTGATTGATGAGGCGATATGCTCCGTTCGAATAAACTGAGTCTATTACGAAGGGCCCTTCCCATTTAGGATTGAACTTCCCTTTGGTTTTGTGTGTCATCACCATGGGTCGTCTGTTGGCCAAGACCAAATCGCCTTTCTTGAAAGTTCGTTCCTTAACCTTTTTATTGTAGGCTTTGGAAATCCGAGCTTGATAGAGTTTAATCTGCTGCTTAGCTTGAAGTCGTTTGTCGTCTAGGGCTTCAAGTTCTTGCAGGCGCCGTTGATGCTTTTCTTCTTCTGTTAGCCTCGTCGTGATAGCGACTCTCAGAGAAGGAATCTGAATTTCTAGTGGTAATACGGCTTCACAGCCATATACCAGCGAGAACGGTGTAGCTCTCGTAGGGGTCCTCACCATTGTGCGGTAAGCCCACAAACATTCGCCGAGTCTTTCGTCCCAATCACGTCGAGTCTTGGAAACGAATTTCTTGAGAAGTTTCACGATGGTTTTGTTGAAGGCTTCTGCAAGACCATTCGCCGGCGGGTAATATGCCGTAGATGCAACGCTCTGGATTCTGAATTTGTCACAAAATCTCTGGAACCCAAAACTGACGAATTGCGTCCCATTTTCATGAACTATCCGCCTCGGGACTCCGAAATGGTAGACAACATGGTGTTTGACGAATTTAATTATGTTGGAAGTTTTGACTTCTTTCAACGGGATTGCCTCCGCCCATTTGGAGAAATAGTCAGTTACGGCTAGGATGAACCGATGTCCTTTAGACGTCAGAGGGGAAATTGGTCCCACGATATCCATTCCCCACTCTTCGAATGGCCAAGACGCAGATGTGGGATGTAAGTTCCCAGGTGCTTGGTGGATAAAATCCCCATGAATTTGGCACGCGTGACAACGTTTAGCGTAGTCAACCACGTCTGAAAACATCTTCGGCCAATAATAGCCGATTCGTCGGAGACGATCTCCTAGTTTAGCTCCGGGCTGATGAGCTCCGCACATTCCGTCGTGAGCTTCCTTGAGGGCCTCTTTTGCTTCCTTTTGAGAAAGACATCGGAGCAAAATGCCGTCATGGGATTTACGATACAGAGTCTGAGTGACTGCATCGTAATAGAATCGGAGGGCCTTTCGTTTGATGTCGGCCGCTTCCTTAGGATCGTCAGGTAAGATTCCGTATAGGACATAGTCAATATATGGAAAACGCCAATCTCTAGACTCGAATTCTATGAAGGTCGTACAGACTTCCTCCGTCATTGTCTTGTCTGAGCTTTCCTCCTTAGGAATCTTGGAGGAGTATAGTTCACGTCCTGAGACTGGGACTGTCGTTTCGGTTCCTGGTGGTAATGCCAGCGAAGTTGCCAATGAAGCCAAAGCATCTGCATAAGCGTTCTGGGCTCGTGGAATGTATTCGATGAAGAATCCCTCGAATTTCTTGGCTAGCTTCAGCACTGCGAAGTAGTATGGAATTAAGTCCTCATGACGTACTTCATATTCCCCTCGGACTTGGTTTACAATGAGCTGAGAGTCACCATAAGCCTCAAGATGCCGAACATTGAGTTCTTCGGCGAGTCGCATCCCTAGTAGCAAAGCATTATACTCAGCTACATTGTTGGTGCATGGTTCGATTAGGGAAAATCCTCTTGGGATTATGTGACCGTTAGGAGAGACGAACACTACTCCTACTCCCGCAGTAATCGCTCCATGAGGATTTGCTCTGGATGCGCCGTCAAAGAATAATTTCCACACTTGTGTAGATTCTTGAGCAACACAAGCTTCGGCGACTTTGTCGGGCAATTCTTCATACAACTTAGATGTCCCTGGCACCGGGTGATCGGCCAAGAAATCTGCCAATACTTGACCCTTGACTGCCTTTTGGGGCATAAATTGCATGTCGTATTGTGACAAAAGGATGGCCTATTTTGCAAGCCGGCAATTCAGAGACGATGGTTTCGTCATCAGGACTCTCAAAGGATTCACTTTAGAGATGACATGAATTGTCTGTCCAACTAGGTAATGTCGCATCTTTTGAACCGCGAATACCAAAGCGAGACATTCTTTCTCGACCGGGTTGTACCGATGTTCGGCTCCCATCATGATCCTACTTAAATAGTAGATGGCTTGCTCTTGGCCTTGGTCGTCGTTCTGGGCCAGCAGCGCTCCCAGCGAATGATCCATAGCCCTCACATATAATAGGAATGGTTTTCCTGATATAGGGGCCACGAGAACCGGTGGCTGGGTGAGATACTTCTTGATCTCTTCAAATGCTTTTTGACATTCCCCATCCCACACAAAGGATACTCCTTTCTTCATGAGCTTCGAGAAAGGTTGGCAGCGCCCCGAAAGGTTAGATATGAACCTCCGGATGTAGGCTAGTCTACCTTGCAAACCTCGGAGTTCTTTGAGGTTCTTCGGCGGTGTCATGTCTTGGATGGCGCGCACCTTCTCTGGATCCAGAGAAATCCCCTTGGATGTGACAATAAATCCCAAGAATTTTTCACTTGATACTCCGAGAAATGATTTTGTTGGGTTCATCTTCAGCTGATGTGTCCGCATGATATCGAACATTGTCTTCAGATCTGCAAGATGATCACCCTTACATTGGCTTTTCACCGCTATGTCGTCAACGTAGCATTCTATCTTTTTACGCAGATATTCGTGGAAGATAGTGTTCATTGCACGTTGATAGGTTGCGCCTACATTTTTCAGGCCGAAGGGCATCACTGTGTAGCAATACACCCCCAGCGGTGTTCTGAATGCAGTATGCTTCTCATCGTCCGGGTGCATCTTGATTTGATTGTACCCAGAGAATCCGTCCATGAAAGACATTCTTTCGTATCCGCAGGTGTTGTCGATCATAACATCCGTAATAGGAAGCGGAAATTCGTCTTTTGGACAAGCTGCGTTAAGGTCACGGAAATCAATGCATATACGGACCTTACCGTTTTTCTTGGGAACTGGAACAATGTTAGCTACCCAGTCTGGGTGTTGTTCTTCCCTGACAAAGCCTGAGTCAATGAGCTTCTTCACTTCGGACTCAATTGCTTCCATGATCTCGGGACGAAACCGGCGTTGTTGTTGTTTAACGGGTTTGGCATCCGGATCAATGTTGAGACGATGCATAGCCACTTTTGGGTCAAGACCAGGCATGTCTTCATAATTCCAAGCGAAGACATCTATATATTCTCGGATGAGGGATATAAGGTCTTCTTTCTCGACTGATGATAAATCTTCGGCTATGAAAATGGGCTTAGGGTCATGTTCGTCTCCCATGTTAACCTGGACCACTTTATCTTCAGTGGGTGGTTCACGTTGTTCGAATCGCATATCCCACAAAATGTTAAGACGTTTGATCCAGGGGTCATTGGTCGATTCCATTAACCCTTCATCATTCCCTGCATCTTCTTCCGGGTGATCGATTGAAACCATATTCACGGTCAGATTTCTAAAGAGAGGTCCGACACTGACATCGGACTCATATGCAGATGTTCCGGATGAGCGGTCCTGACGCAGATAACTACTTATTTCATTTTCTGAGACAGCGGGAGGTGTGACAAATCCTAAACCCCTTCTAGTCTTTTGATAGTAATCTGGGGGTTTCCCTTCGGGGGTTAGGGACATTCGGATTGGTGTTCGCCTTCCCTTCCCGAAGTTTAGACCTTGCTTTTCGTTAAAGTCATACCCCATTTGTTTCATTAGTCGAAGGGAGTTAGGTTCGTGATAATGGAATTGAGGAACTCCATCGTCTTCTTCCGAGCTTCCTCGTTTGAGTTGTATCGGTTTGACTTTTCCGAAACAGATCGGCTTCCGACCTTTCCTTTTGGATGGGACTTTAAAGAAAGCCTTCTGTGCGTCCTCTATTTCTTCGTCTGAAATAAAAGATGACTTGATCGGCAATGTGAGTGATGCCTCTGTGCACAGTACGTGCCATGGGTTGGTACCTGCACTAGAATTATTCTCTATTTGTTTATTGTTAAGAGAGACATCAGACAAGTACGCTAAAATGAAATCTTCATTAATGCACCACTCGCCCCCACTCGGTACATCATTATTACTCTCACCCTGACCCATTACATCAAAGTTTAATTCCCAAGGACAATCTTCCTCAGGATCTGGCTCGATGTCAGCTTCATTACCGCTATCTACATCTTCTTTCTCTTGGGATTCCAAATAGAAGACGGAGTCGGTGTGGAAGTTTTCTACTCCTCGGAAGGGGTATTTTTCTGCGATTAAGGTTCGAACTTCGCCCTTGTCATTGACGTACTTCATAACCTGGTGCAGGGTGGATGGGACAATGCGGTTTGCATGTATCCATGGTCGTCCTAGCAAAAGATTGTAAGACGTGTCCGCATCTATGATGTAGCATGCTACCTCAGACTTGAGATCTCCGATCTGGCACCTGAGCTTGATCTTTCCCAGGGGTCGGGTACTGTTTGCATTGAACCCGAAGATAGTAGTCTGAGTAGTGTGCAGTCGGTGCATAGGAATCCCTAATACCTGCATGACCCTGTAGGGCATGATGCTGAGCGCTGAGCCCGGGTCAACTTGAACACGACTGATTTCCGAAGATCCAATATACCCTATGTAGTACAGTGGTCGGTCATGTTCGTGTTTGACCTGCATGTCTTCTTGTGTGAATGATATGCATGGTAGACTTCTTGCCGCTTGCAGGCATTGCAGACAGGTTTGATCATCAGAAGCCTCGAGAATCGGAGTGACTTGTGTAATAAAGCTCTTCGTATTCTTTAAAGCTTCGATCAGAGCTTCCTTGGTAGTTTTAGATAACTTCAAGAGCTCGTATAAAGTGATTCTGGCCGGTATGTTGGCCAATTGCGCCATGACGTTGAATTGAAAGGGAGCGCTTGACTCCCCGAGTTCCTGGTGAAGATTTTTATTGAACCGGAGCTCTTTCTGTTTGCCTTTGTCGATCGGCTTCTTCGGCACAGAACCCCCAGCGTCTTGGGGCTGTTCTTCCACCTCTTGAGCATTCTGGCCGTAATCCCTCAAATAGGCTTTTCCTGACCGAGTGCCAGGGTTGTCTCCTGGATATGTTGCCAGGACAATCCTCTCCTCTTATGAATCAGTAAGAGGTTTGAGGTGGTCATCGTTTTCGGTAACGGAGGGGCTAATCATGTTGGAAGATTTAGCCTTGCCTCCCTTCTTTATGGACGAGGTGCTCGTCCACTGTTGATCTCCAAGCAAGTCAGGGTGGACCCACATGATTTCCCCTTTTGGGGTGGTGAGGGGTACCAACCCCCTGTCCTTCTGACTATGCAAGTCAGCATTCTTTAGGTGCATTTCTCCCTTGCGGATGGGTACAACACCGTTCGCGGTTACCACCGGGGGAAAGTCACCAAATTGGACCGCTATCATATTAGTGGATACGGTCTTCTGCTCTGGCTTCAAGGTGAGCACATTAGCGTTTACCAAATTCTGCAAGATGTCTTTGAAGACATAGCACTTTTTGGTAGGGTGCCCCAGAAATCTGTGATAACGATAATAGTTGGGGTTATCCACTTTCCCTGCTTCATCTGGCTTCCTGATTTCAGGCAACTGGAGTTTGTTGTTCTTTCGAAGCAATTGGAATAAGGTATCCACATGCTCTTCTTTGAATGAATATTGTTTGGGCGCTCTTTGCTGATTTGGCATTTTGCCTTGCTTGTTCGGCGGCGGAACTCGCGTGTAGTCGGCTGCCAAAGTCTCCTTTTCCTTAGACCGCTGGGCATTTTGCTGATTGCGTTGCTGTTGCGGTTTGGGTTGTGGCACTTCTTCAGCTTTGACACGCGCCACTATCTCCTCTGCTTGTTCTCCTTACGAAACTAGTTGTCTTCAGGAGCGACACTCTGCTACTCCTAACTGAGCGAGGAGTTGGGTCTGCAGGTTGTGCCTGCACGTTTCAACCAGAGTTGATTGAGTCATACCTGAGGGGCATCGCAATGCCATGCTGCGGAATCTTTCTACATAGGTCTTGATTGACTCTCCTTTCCTTTGCTTAGTGACAAGAAGAGTCGGGACGGAGACCTCCGTATCGTCCTCAAAGAATCTGGCCAAGAATAGCCTTTCCAGATCTACCCATTTTTGGATAGATCCAGCAGGCAGCTTCATGAACCATTCGAAAGCGACACCCTTAAGGGTACCGATGAATAACCTGGTCAGGATAGCATCATTCGCTACTACGTCTCCAGTTTGGGATTTGAAGTAGTAGATGTGTTGATTCGGCGATCCTGTGCCATCGAAAGGTTGTAAGGTAGGGGCCTTAAATTTTGGTGGGTAGGGAGCTGTATCCCACTCAGCAGGGTAAGGCCGTACTACTCCCTCTTCGCGAAGCTCGCTTCTGTTAGCGATTGCGTTGAGTCGAGCCTCCAGTTCATCCACCTTGGTGGATTGAGGGTGCAGTTCTTTTTCTATCTCCCTCTCACCTTCGGAAGAAGATCCCAGATTGTGAGTCTCACGATCTGAATGTTCGTGCACTCTTTGTTTTCCTTTCGAAGTTGTCTTCCGGGAAGACTCAGGTTTGTGGCCTTTTTCAGCGAGGAGCTGGGCCAACATATCCTTTAATTGGAGAAGTGTCTCCTGTTGCGCCTGGAGCATGACATGGTGCTCGTTCACCTTTTTGGCTATATCCTCGGGGTTTTCCGTCATGTAGGCAGAAACTCCTTGTGCTCCGACAGAGCTTGAGGATTGAGACTCGGCTATTGCCGAGTGTTCATCACTTATTGTAATGCCTTTGGCTAACTTTTGATAGTTAACCGGGCGAATAGCTCCTGTCCGAGTCCGAGTATTCCGATATACTCCTTCGAGTTGGTCATAAATTTCCCTAACAGTTGGGGAGTGACTTCTTTGCGACTCGTCGGAATCGGAATGCGAAGCTTTCCCTCGGCCGATCATGTTGATAGTGACCTGAGGGTACTCAGATTTCTTTTTGTGTCGGCGTTATCGTTTGGCAGGCCTAACGACATTTGTTAACCTGTCGAACACAGATTGCCGAGGTGTAGATGTGCAGCAATGGCACTCCGAAAGAACCACCGAAATAAGCCTCTCACATTGGCATGAATGAGCTGCTTGCATTGTCGGTTTTCCCTTTGACAGCAATTCCCGCAGGTCAGGAACTTAGGAGGAACTTTTCCCCGAGCTTGGAAGTGGAGATGGAACCCCCTGCCCTTGGGTAGTTGAGACTAGTTCTTGTCGAACGTGGATTTTGAAACCACGCTGATCTTTCTGAACCTGGCGGACCTCTTGAAGATCGCGTTCTCGAAGAACAGCACCAGAGTGGCGTTCTTGAAGATTAACGCGAGGGTCGCGTTGGGATTTGTAAACGTTAGGCCGAGGCCTACGTTTAAATGATGAAACAGACCCGCGAGGGTCCTGTTTTGTTTGAACGCGCCCCTAGGGGTCGCGTTTAGTTGGTGAAACAGACCTGCGAAGGTCATGTTTTGTTTGAACGCGCCCCTGGGGGTTGCGTTTAATTGGTGAAACAGACCCGCGAGGGTCGTGTTTTTGATTGAACGCTTCCCTGAGGGTCGCGTTTGACAGCTTCCTTCTGAGGGCTGCGTTTTGAGGAGACAACGCGCCACTCAGGGTCGCGTTTCAGCTGAATTAGCCGAGGCTCATAGTTGGGCTCATTGCCACGAAGCGAGCGTTCTGTTTTGGGAACGCTAAGTTCGGCTATAGTTTCAGGAACGCGATCTTCACGTTGAGCCAACATTCGGCTCTCACGTAAGTGTGCTCGTCGTATGGATCTTCTCTGTCGGCGAGCGGCGTTCTTCTTGGCTTGTTTTAAAGCCTTAGCAGCAGCGTCGTTGACGCATATGGAACTCGTTTCTTCCAGAGGCTGTTTGTGGCCCGAAGCATGTCTTGCTGACGCGGATGTGGGATCTTCCGCCAACAGAGCCAGTTTGAGTTCCTGGCCGAAGGAGAGGGCTTTCTTCGGCACTTCAACAACAGAATCGATCTCCTTAGAGATCTTGCGGACACCATGCCTAGCCTTAGGGCTAAGCGATCCAGAGGGCAAGGCCTCCTCGTATTTTGCTTGATCAAACTCTACGACGAGAGTTTCTACAGTCGTTCCCATGAGGTGGACGTCGGACTGCGCTACCACTTCTTCATCGGAAAAGCTACTCCCCAGCAGAGTCACCATCTTTTGTTTGTAGGAAAAATCGTAAAGAAGAGAATAAAGAAAATTTGACTTTGATTCCTTTGATCTCTATTACAACTTGATTACAAAAGAGAAGAAAACGAATTTGGTTTTCTCCTTTGTTTAAAACTGGGTTCTTCTTGGTAGCGATGGAGTGCCTCCTTCGATTGTTTGCGTCGAACTTGCTCTCCGTTGACGATCCGACCGTCTCTTATCTCGTGGGAACGATGAACTTCTGTGGGAAGTTTTATATGTAACTCTCGGATGAGTTTAAGAACTCTGAACGAGTTTAAACTCTGTAGATAGAGTTGTTAGAACCGAAAATTCGGTTAATGATCAAGCTGTTATCTGTTGCCGAAGAATCCTCTCAGATTTGATCTTCTGAGATTGATTCAAAAATCTTATCTTAAAAGTTTTAGTTGCTGCTGCTGTTGAATCACCGAACCTGAGTGGTTGAGATTCTCCAGAATTCGCCTCCGCTGCTAACTCCTGTTTAGATTCTGAGAAATCTAATCTCCAGAATCCAACCCGTCCGCCCTTAACTCAGTTGAGTTTGTTGAGTTTATATAGGGGGATAAGAGGTGTAACTGCCCTCTAAATCCGCTCCTACGTGGGCGTGATTCCCTCGATCGTGGGAAACAGTTCTGAAACCGTTCGGCTTGTGTTTGAACAAGTCAAACGCCCAATCTGGCGTTCAGAACCCAACTTCGTGTCTTAGGATTGAGACGCGAGGTTGGGTATTAGCTGAACATTGATGAACGCGAGGGTCGCTCGCGTTTTGATTTGTTCCTTGCTTGAAAACGCGGGGGTCGGTATGGGCTGAACCCCTACGAACGCGAGGGTCGCTCACGTTGATTTGTGACTTGGAAACGCGGGGGTCGCCTGCACTTCCATAATTGTAACGCGGGGATGACTTCCGCGTTTTAGAAGGAGCTAATTGATTTGTAACTTCTTCTGTAAGGCGTTGCAAAGACCGTTGTTTTGTAATCCTCGCTTTAGCTGTTGTGGAGTGTGAAAGTCGTCAGATTGTAACTTTCACTGTAGATTGTGAAGACTGCTGAATAGAGTTTCCATCAGTTGTCGGAAGTGTCGTCGAATTGTAACTCTTCTTGATCTATATGAAAAGGCCTCCATTTGCAGTTTCTTCGTTTATCGACCCGAAAGCTATTTGATTGTAGCTTTCGTTGTAGGAGCTTAGACGGGAATCAACATCCATAGTGTCTTTTAGACGAATATTTGCTCACAGCTCTCTACCAAGCAATTCACCAACTAAGTCCAACCTTTTATTTCTAAAATCATTACACTGCTCATCAGCATCTTTATTAGTTATGCTGTTGTCGCAGCCATCAAGATCAATCATCTCAGAAATGAGGTCGTGTTTGCGGTGATCGTGGAAGTCGTTTGATTGTGACTTCCGTTATCGGGGCTTGTTTTAATCAGCTACCCATTGTGATTTTTAGACAGCCTACATCGAGCAGTCTCCTCCTTCGTCTGACTCCCCCTCTTCCTCGTCAAGATCAAGTCCCCCTTCAAGTGCTTCCACCTCCACTAACTCGTCCAAACAATTGGCTACAATGGGAGGATAGTGAAAGCAATCGGGTGGGTTCCTCATCTTGACTGGAAGTTACGCCGAGAGGTAGTCATACCTAGCCTTGCAGGCTATTGCCACTTTAGTCTTTCCAGTTAGGCTCTGGTAATAACCCTCAATGATCTCCTGGCGGTAAGACTCTGACTTGAGATGGGCATTGTGGCTTTGGGCTCCCACCAAAGACTCCTGAAAGTGGGCGACACCCCCCTAGAGCTTGACAAGCATTTCATGCTCCTCATCCAGCCAACATCTCGCATGCGTCGCCGCCTCCTTCTCCATTTCTACCAGTGCTATAGCGTATTTCCTAGAGAGCCTCCTCCATTCTCTTGTCCTTATTCTTGCTCTCCTCAAGCTCTAGTCTGAGCCTGTCGACCTCAGAAGCGTTTGGGGCTGGCGTCTCGGCAGCCTGCTCTGAGTCGACCCTTCTGCCGGCCATCAGGGAAGTAACCTCCCCTAGAAGCTTGAGATATGTAGTCTGAACCCATTCCATCCAACAGTATAACTCTGTCTCCACCAAAGTGCCTTGAACCAAGTAGCAGCGGAGGCTTAGGTGGAGACCGATATTAGGAACCCCTTGCAAAAACTCTTCATCTCGAGGAAGCTAGAATTGCTTGACCTCCTTTGACTGAGTTCGGCGAGAGCCTAGGATAGTCCCCCTGACGTCAAGATGGTGATTAGGCTCGAAGCGGTGCTCCAGGTCGGGCTCCTACCCATATCGAGAGCTGATCCTTGAAATCCCGATGAGGTATTGCCTCATCCTCTCCCATTCTTCTTCTCCGATGTCAGCGATGCGGTGAGGAAATGGATATTCTAGCCCTGCGGGAGGCACCATCTCCTCCTCGATCGGCTCCTTTGCTCAAGGGTTTACATGGATGATCTTGTACAGCTTTACAGCCTTTATGACATCCCCAAGACTTTCACATTGGCTGCGCTTGAGAAGAGTGATCCAGTGCATAGTCATGGTGAGAATCGAGTGCTTTTATATATGGTCCATTTAGAGCATGGTCTAAGACTGCCCCTCCACCATTTCATTAAGGAAGCACATGTTGTTTTAGGGGTTTCCCCTTCCTAGTTTTACCCGAGTACGGTGGGGATTTTAGTGGCTATCATAGTTATCTGCCACCCCGTTGAAGTCCACCCGAGCATAAGGTTGTTGGGGCATCTAATCAATGTTGGATCAGCTGAAAAGGACTCACTACTTTTACCACTATAGTGGTGATTTCCAGCTTATTACCGACATTTTAGAGTCGAGTGAAGACTGGAAAGAGGAGTATGTGTGGGTTTATGGTGTCGATAGTGTTTTCGCCTGCCCGAATTAGCCTGAGGAGAATAAGAATGTGTTGAGTCCGGTCACCCTAAGCGACTTGGAAAGGAGGCATTTGGAAAAGATTTTTTTCTATGCCGGATGAAGGGAAAGGGATGATCTTCTTGATACAACGTCTCTTCGAGTGGCGGGCGTATCCATGATCTCACCCTCCATTGATTATCAGGTGAGGGCGAGACTTTTGGCTTTTCCTCTGATGGATAATCGTAAGAGAATTGCAGGGGATGAGGAGTTAGGTTTAGCAACTAGTACCCAGAAGAAATTAAAGAGGGTTCTTGGCTAAACAGGTAGCTGGTCGTGGTGATATGATATGGGATCTTCCTAAGCACGGCTTCGACCGGACGATTACTCTTTCCAAGTCTGACCGTGTAGGCATAAAAAATTGCCTATAGATTCTCGTACATAGTTCGAGATGAAAAAAAGACGATGAATGTTACTATCCAAGTCAAGGAAGATTATCTGAGTTAAAGGAGATCATCTGATATTATAGAGAAGCTAAAAAGCACATCAAGTCTGTGAAACACGCTAAACGATAAAGTAACAACTAAACCGAAAGTTGTGCTTCGCCCACAAAAGGATGAAGTACCATGTGTGTATCGACCACTCCATGAGTATATCGCCTATGGAAGGTTGTAGAGATCTTTTCAAGCTTTCCAACACATCTTGGATCACCTTATTCTGAGATCGGACGAGGGAGTTAGAGCCAAAATACCCGAGACAACACAAACTGTCTCGGAAGTGCGAGACAGTTGCAACTATCTCGGAATACGAGACAGTTATGACTGTCTTGCACCAAATCTAAAGAAGGTCAAAAAACAAAAGTTGTAGATCTCTTCGTCAGCTTTCCAACTCATCTTGGATCATCTTATTCCGAGATCGGACGAGGAAGTTAGAACCAAAATACTCGAGACAACACAAACTATCTCGGAAGTACGAGACAGTAACAATTGTCTCGGAATGTAAGACAGTTATGACTGTCTTGCACCAAATCTGAAGAAGGTCAAAAGTCAAAAGTTGTAGATCTCTTCATCATCTTTCCAATACATCTTAAATCATCTCATTCTGAGATCGGACGAGGGAGTTAGAGCCAAAACACCCGAGACAATACAAACTGTCTTGGAAGTGCGAGACAGTTGCAACTGTCTCGGAATGCGAGACAGTTATGACTGTCTCGCACCAAATATAAAGAAACTCAAAATAAAAAAGTTGTAATCTCTTCGTTAGTTTTCCAACGCATCTTGGATCATCTCATTCTGAGATCGGACGAGGGAGTTAGAGCCAAAATACCCAAGATAACACAAACTATCTCGGAAGTGCGAGACAGTTGCAACTATCTCGGAATGCGAGATAGTTATGACTGTCTCGCACTAAATCTAAAGAAACTCAAAAGATAAAAATTGTACATCTCTTCGTCAACTTTCCAACGCATCTTGGATCATCTCAATCCGAGATCGGACGAGGGAGTTAGAGCTAAAATACCCGAGATAGTACAAACTGTCTCGGAAGTACGAGACACACAACTCTGTCTCGACCATAGAGTTGCTTACAACGCGTTTTTTGACGGTTTTTTAGCTTCATAACTGCTTGAGATCAACCATAAGCGTGGGGAGATAGTTACAAACTGAAAATAGGTACACTAACCTCATAAAAAGATGGTATTTAAGTAGTGGGACAGCGGTTACAAAAGGGGTTGAGCATTTTTGGAGCAGATCCAAGGACAGAGAGCAGAGACACTTTGGGAGAATTTCAAGAGTTCATCTCCTTCCAACAATTAGAAGGTTCCTTAAGATCTAAGCTTTGACTTGAGTATTCATCTTACTTCGATAAGATATTCACTGAAACTATTCTTGCTTCTAAACGAAGGAAGAATCCCCAAAGCCTTCACGATTCAATCAGAATTCGTGATTCGGTGGTCCACGGGCTAACGCACCCCCAGCACAGGCAAAGATCCCGCACAAGCAGTGATCCAAACAACGATCCTGCGTTTATTTCTAAGGAGCTTGTAATTTAATTTTTGTTGTAAAGAATAGTTTTACAAAGTATGAAGCTCACTCTTTTGTATTCATTGTAATCGATAAACAGTTATAATAAATTCTACAACAGAACCTATTCCTGACGAAAACAAACCCGGTTTTGATTTCTCATTTACTGTCAAAACCAGGTAAGAGTCAAGCCACAAAACCAGTCGCTGAAGCTGGTTCATCTGTAGGTATGCATCTTACTCCAAAGTTACTTCTTCAGTTGTTAATTGTGAGTAATCATGTAGGAATTTTGATTGTAGGATCAGTCACTGGTGCTGATGTAGGCATCAAAAATTGCCCATATGTCCCCAAATACAACTCGAGACGGAAAGTAGACAATGAATGTCATCATTCTAGTCAAGGAGGATTATCTGACGCCGATAAGCTCATGAAGTGAATCGGCGAACCGTTGATGATGTAGCAACAAGTCACCGCTAAGTAGCCCGCACGCTCACCGGCCAATTCTGAGTGGTCCGCGCATTTATCAGCTAGCTCCGAGTGGCCCGCATGCTCACCGGCCAGCTCCAAGCGGCCAACGCACTCGTCAACCACCTCCAAGTTAACGAAACACATGAAACGAATCGATGAAGCATACAAATCAACAAAATGACAAAATGCGCGTAACGACAAGTCAAAACCCGGAAAACCGAAACATCCCCTGGCGACCGAGTCGCATCAAGGTCGGGCCACCAAATGGTGGCTGGCATAGTTTTGAGTCGAAAACGCGTTTTCACAGGATTTGATCGTTTCAGAGCCTCCTAACCACTTTTATACTATCTCTGAACATGGTTAAGCGGTTGTTAACTGCGGATAACGTCAAATCATTAGTTCTTATCCAAAAACACTACAACCGAAGCCTATAAATACAAGCCTAGGGCCTTCATTTGCAGGGATCTGAAATCAGAGGGCGAGGTGTTGTCAAATCTGAAGGTAATGCTGGGCATGAGTAGCCTGAAGAGTCGGCATAACAAACTGACGGTAATGCTGGGCATGAGTAGCCTGGAGAATCTGAATCTGAATTTTCGTCACTAGCTTTGGCAACATTCACCTCTGAAGCCTGTACGGCTTTCCCCTTATTCTTCCCGATTCTATCTCTCAACTATGGGCATTCATTCTTCCAATGTATATCCTCTTTGCAAAAAACACATTAATTCCTACCAACACTCTTATGGACACCTCTATGTTTTGACTTTGAGCGGTTAAACGGACGACGGTTTGGACTACGGCCTCTTAATGCCAATGTATCTCCTGATGCCTTCTCGGAGTGTTCACTATCACTCTTCCTCAACTCATAGTTCACCAATGCTGAGGTCACCTCCTTACAGCTGACAATGGTTCTACAATTGATCATCGGAAGGACAAATGTACCAAAATCAACCTCTAGCAATGAACATAGCAACAACATCCCCTTATTTTCATCCTCTACCATGATATCCACATTGGCCATATCTGATAGCAATTTTATGAAATTATTGATATGTTCTCTAATAGAAACTCCCCTCTTCATTTTGAATTGGTAAACCTTTTTCTTCAAATGAAGCTGATTCTCAATGCTCTTCATCAAATACTTCTCATTAAGTGTTTCCCATAATCGCTTTGTCATGTTTCATCCATCACATCCTAAATCAGTCCAGCGTCAAACATGATCGAATAACCACGCATGCTCTACTATTTATTTTCTTCCAAACATTATCCTCCATATCCTCGGGTCTCTCTTGTAATTCAAGAGTCTCCTCCAAATTTTGGGCATCTAATGTATCTATCACTTGACAACTCCACAAACCAAAGTTTATCTTGCCATCAAATTTTTTAACATCATTTTTTGTATTATTAATGCTCAACCCTTGTATTGCCTTCGACAGAGACGACCCCGATGTACTTGCTTTGATCATCTTGACAATCCAATCTCTTCAAACAAGAATCCAAGCCCTAGCTTTCTTTTCCAAATCGAACCTCAAACCAAACTCGTGCTCTGATACCACTTGTTGTGCGTAGCAGAATCGAAGGCACACAATTACAAACGAGGTTGGAGCACAAATCAACAACCAGAAACAAAATCACAAATGCAAGACATCAAATTTTACGTGATTCGGTAAATTTGCCTATGTCCACGGGAGCGGCACAAATAATTTCTTATTAATTATAAGAAATTACAAATAAGAGAAAAGATTTTAAACTTGAGATCTCTCAATCAAATAGCAGGTGATTTTAATCTAAAATCACTGCTCAAACTCTCTCTTAATTACTCAAATTCCCCTTTTTAAATACAACTCCCCCTCTCCTTCCTTAATGAGGGCTAGGACAAATTTGGGGTTCACAAATCACAGAGAGTTCCCCTTTTTAATTTCTGGGAACGAGAGCTCAAAAAACACCGCCGCAAGCTTCGCTCTCTCTCTCACTCTGCTCAAGCTCCGTTCCAAGCTCTCCAAATTCAAGAATAGGGTTTCCCTTTTATAGGGAAACCCTAGGACGAGCTCATCTCCAGCTGGGTCCAGCTGGTTCCAACGACGCAACAGGCGAGCTCGATGCTCCCAACAGGCGAGCTTCGGGCGTTCCATCAAGCGAGCTCCCTCGCCTCCGTCCCGCCAGCAGGCGA
>BQKN01034691.1:0-12345 GCA_022839385.1 Asparagus kiusianus
GGTGGCTCAGCTTTGGCCGAGCCACCTAGGAGTGGCTCGGTTTTGGCCGAGCCCTCCAGGTGTTTGCCGTTTTGTTGTTTTTCGGTTTCGCGGTTTATCCGAACTCTGATTTGGCATTAAAGCCGCCTTAGTGTTCGAGTTTGAGTCCGCTCCTGATCTTGATTGATGTGGTGGACTCTACGGTTGGATGATTTGTTGATTCATCGACCCGTTAGCTTGATTGGGCACGCGATTGGATGTATTCCGTTGTTTGCGTGCGGTTCGTTAACCTCGTCGTCTCGTTAATCCGCTTCGTCGCGTCTCACTTTGCTTCAGCGTTGTGGTCTAATGATCATGCTTGGATATATCGCCCGATGGTTCGTTGGTTTGTCGTCCGAGCTGTGTTAAGGGACCTATAAGCAGTTTTATACGCCTACAGATACCCCCTCCAAAGTATTTCAACCTCATTCTTTTATAGGAGAGTCTGGAATACTTTGGATATGATTGTCCCAACCTTCAATCGGTGTAACGGGACTTTGGAATGGCTTCTATTCTTGATTCCTTCAATCCTCCAGGCTATTCGGTGCTTTGTCGAATGTCTGCAAGGGTTCTGGTGCTGCATTTATTGTCTGACCGTTGTCGGAATTTTGAACTTGAAGTCAATTCCTGATTTTCTGATCTTTAGCTCGTGTTTGATGTTTCAACATAGAACTGACCATCGATTGTTGGCGTTGAGTTTTCATTTGCAACGTGTTGTCCGGCGTTTTGACACAGTTTATACTCGTACGTCTGCTGGAGTCTTGAGAAGCGGTTTATACTCTTATACTTTTCGGAGTGTTGTTGAGTTATCCTTAAGAATATTTTTAGAAAAAATACTCTCCAGAAACTTCTCAACAAAAATAGGGAATAGTTTATACTCGTATACCTTATTGGAGTATTGAGAAGCAGTTTATACTCTTATACTTTTCGGAGTGTTGTTGAGTTATCCTTAAGAATATTTTTAGAAAAAAATACTCTCCAGAAACTTCTCAACAAAAATAGGGAATAGTTTATACTCGTATAACTTATTGGAGTATTTTTCAGGTCCGAATGAGTTAAACCGGTCTGATAATGACCCAAAAAAGGCAGTAATTAGGCTCAAAAAAACCCTTTCCGACCCTTCCAAATATATGGGAGAGGGGTGAATAAATGAGGGACTGAACCGTCGGTCGATTTAAAGTCGTTTCGATACTCGGTTCAGCTCCCATTCGAATTTTGGTTCAAATCTGGTTCAAACTGGTTCAGAACTGGTTCAAAATTGGTTCGACCTGGTTCAACTTGGTTCAAGACTGGTTCAGGACTGGTTTAACCTGGTTCAGTCTGGTTCAGCTTGGTCTGGTCTGGTTCAGGACTGATCTGGTCTGGTTCAGCCTCATTTGAACTGATTTAGCCTGGTCTGGTATGGTTCAGGACTGATCTGGTCTGGTTCAGGACTGGTCTGGTCCGGTTCAAGGCTGGTTCACTCTTATAAAAGAGCTTCTTTTCTCCTTCCTAGGGCCGCCCCCCCTTTCTCCTCTTTTTTGAATTTTCTTTCTCTCGTGCATCCTTTCTTCTTCAAACCCTAAAATTCATCTAAGATCCGCCTTTCCTTTTGATCTTGGACTTAAAAATCCTTCAAAATCTCCATATAAAAAGTTTCTCTCAGGCCCCTCGAGCACGTGGTTCGAGCCTCTTTCAAGATCTGATTTTTATTGGATCCTCGAGCTTTTCTTCAGGTAAATCCTCCATAATTTTGGCATGTTTCATATTTAATTCAGTATATGAATTTGTGGGATTGTGTATGAGAATTAGGGTTGTGATTTGACGCCTCGAGCTCGCATTTCAGGGGGTTAAATTTGGAGATCTGAGGGGTTTAATTATAATAAAGAGGGGGTAAAATTTTAGGTTTAGAGTTTGTCACCCTAACTTTTTTGTATTTGATCCCCTTTTTTATTTTGCAGATCATCATGTCGCATATCCCGAGAGGTCAATCCCCTACTGCGTCGGCTGATGGCGTGCTTCCCTCATACACTGGTGAGCTCTCTTTTTGGCGCATTTCGAGATTTGTAGATTAGTCCTTTATCCCCATTTTGTTCTCCTTGGTAAGACAATCGGGAAGAGCCTTGATTCTCCTTGGTGAGGATTGACGCTTTAAAGATAGGTTTTGCTTGGTCAAAACTATATCTCAAAATAAATAAAGGGGGCGTTTTGACGCTGCATTATGCCTTATAAGGCAGGGATATACCCTATCTTATCAATGCATAATGTGGCCAAATCGTCTCACCCTTTATATGGCAGTGACTCTATCTTACCCATTCGTAAGATGAGTTCAACTTCCTTTTATAACTGAGACTAACAAACGTTTAATTGCTTGTCTCCAGTGGAATATCCCTCCAGAGCGTTCTCATCTCATGCAGTGGACGGGCGTCATGACGAGTATTATTCGACCTCCGATGATTTTTTACCTATTCCACTTACTTCTCAGTTTACTTCGGGCACGTTACCAGAGGTTGCCCAAGTGGTGAAGGAAGGTGGACATCGAGTTCTTCGACAGTTGATTACTGATGCGCCTTTCGTGAAGGATACCAGCTCTGTTCAGCCTTTCAGGAAGACTAACTTTTTATTCGGTGACTCTGTTGAAGACCCAGATGTAGTGTTTATTGGTGCCGAGAAGTGTCTTCATAAAGATGACGAGGGTTTTCTATATTTGCCTAAGATTTCTCGTCACCGCTCATTGACTGAGCTCAGACATCAGGCCGTGACACGGGAGATGTCGTGGCGTTTGACGGAGGAGCATGAGAGCATTCACTGTGGCTATATTACTCATCAGGAAGCCCCTGGTTCGAGCAGGAGTCATATTATTGGATTGCGACCTGGAGTATTGGGGCTGGATACACCGCCGCGTAACGAGTTTCTTGCTTCTGCTTCAACCTTGAAGAATCGTCTCACCGACTTAGGACGGGAGATGCCTGTGTCATGCCATAGATTCTATGGCTGGGTTCATTCTTCAGACAGGCTTTGGTGGGCTCGTATGACGACCTACGTCTTAAGCCAATGGAGCGAGGAGTTGCACGCTTGTGGTCTATATGCAGCTATTCGTTCCACCATGTATGGTTTACCCGTCAGCGCTAAGCATTTCTTTGCTTTGTACGAGCTCTATAACCCGGATTCGAACACTTTCCTGACTGGGCACGGAGAGTTGGGCTTGGCTCTCCATGAGATGCACAAGATTTCTGGTTTGCCCATGGGCCAGATGTTATATCAGGAGTACTTTCCCTCCAACCATGAATTGAGTCAGCTGAAGGACCGCATGCCCAACCGTTATGAGACTTTATGGGATCTCACATGTCACTACCATATTGCTTTGGCGCAGTCTGAGCCTTTAGCGAAGAGGACTAAGTCACAGGTGAGTCTGAAGCAGTTCGCATGTTACTTGTTCAGAAACTTAGAGAGCAATTCTGGTGAGGCTATTTGTGAGCTGGCAACGCTTACTCCTTCAGAGGTTAATGGTCTGCTGAAGAAGATTGACGCTCATTCCTATACCCTTAGCAGTCCCGAGAGTGGCTTTCCTGCAGGGACCAAGTTTAAATCATTCTTGTGGCATGCGACCGCATCGATTCAGCCGATGACCCTTCTTGTCGGTTACCTCGCTATCTGGTTAAAGAAATGGGTGGTCCCGTATCAGTCCACTGACATTTTACCATTGGAAGTGCTCTACCCAGCAGTTCAACTTGCCTACAAAAAGGAACTTTTGCTTCTTCCGGTGATGGTAGCTAACATTCATCGAGGGCTTCGATAGATTTCTAGTGCTTTCACATAGAAAGAAGGTGTACCGTTGGCTCGGATTCCTCTTATTAAGGTGGAGCTTCCATATACTTATTTGATGGCTTGGTTCGTCCTTCATCGTTCTGATATGATGTCGGTACCTAACACCACGGATCGCTCTGTTCCCCTCCTACAGTTGTTTGAGAATGGTAGGTGGGAGGGGCGAGGATTTCTTAAAGTCAGGAAGCAGCTACAGGTCCATAAGTGTTGGGCATTTTCCACTTGCTTCCCACAATTCTTCAGCCGATACGGCGAGTGTTTGATTGATGAGGAGAGGCCGAGGGAGTATCGAACTCATTTAGATATCGGCTGCTTTAATTGGCTAGTGAACATTAGGTCGGGTTATCTGACCTTCCGGGTGAGGAATCATTGTTTTATAGAGCCATATCTACCCTGCCGATTCGCTCGCCAGTTTGGCTATGACCAGCTTTATATCGGGAACCCGCGTTAGCAGCTTCGGACTCACGGTGGTTTGGTGGAAGGTCTTCGGGCATGGCTGTGGACCATGACGGGCTGCACTGGTGCTAAGTTCAGTCTCCCGAGTGCTGAGCATCAGTTAAAGCTCACATTCTTGAGCTGCAGGTGGTTGTTAGCAGCTAACAAACCCGTTCCTGTGAAGCCGATTGCAGAGTTAGTGGCTGAGGAGGCTTCTCAGGCTGATTCTCGTGCGATTCAGGAAGATGCTCGGTCACAGAGGACGCGGAGCAAGACTCGTCGAATCGACGAAGAAGGAAAAAAGACCTTCAATCCTGCTGAAGAGGTTTCAGGCAGAGATCCTAAAGATTACGAGGAATATTTCGAGCGAGGTTAATCACCCATCTTTTCTCTCTGTCCTCCAGAATTATTAATTTTAACAACTGTTTGATGTTTCAGGGACAGTGGCTGATAAAGAAGAAGAATTCCGTCCTTTTACTCAGGCTAGACCTCCGATTGTCGTCCCAGCTGCTAGGCGGAAGAGACTAGCCCACAAGCCGCGCGCAGATCCACGAGCACCTGAGATGGATTTGGCTGGTGATGATCCTGCTAGCGACAGAGGTAACATCTACCCTATAGACCATCCTCTTGATCATTCAGAACTTTGAGCTCATGTTTTTTTTTTCTTTATATAGGAGAGCGTAAGGAAGGCGAGATGAGTCTCGATCCTACTCCTCATGATTTTGCATTTTCTGGTGAGCCTGACTTACCACACCAGGTAGAAAAGCCTACAGAAGCTGCCGACGTTAGGGAGACTATCAATGTAGGACCTGATTCAGCGAATCCAGGTACATTTACCATTGACAATATATCCTTTAGATGGCAAACAAAGAAGTTGAATGATTCAGAATTCATGCCTCCCTTAATTGTCTCCATGCTTCTTGCTATTTTAGATGAATTGCAGGGGGCAAACGTGGACCTTGGGAGTAGAGAGGCTAACACATCCGTAAGAGGTAACTCATTTCCATTGGTCGTAGTCTCTTTACTCTTCTCTTGCATTTATATATTTTTTTGTGTCAGATTTTTCGATTGATGATTTCAACGAGGAGGGTTTGCTCGTGGACACTCCTATGCTCCACTTCATGTATGGCTCTCCTCAGATTGATGACCAAATGCCTGAAGATATGTTTCCTGAGCCTACACTCCCCAAGAATTCCGAGGATAGTCCTTTTGAAGGTGCGTGCCTCTTCTCAGGTTAATTATAGGACTAGCCATTTTTTGACTAATGCAGCTATAATGTGATGAATCTAAAAATTCCGTTTTGTGTTTGATAGAAGCTTTTGTCGAGACTGATCCCGTTGAGCCGGCTGTGAGACCAACTACACCAGTTGATACATCAACAGCGGTTACACCTCCACTACCCCCAGTGACTCAAGGGGAAGAAGGTATGAATTAAGCAACTGAGAAATGCCATTTATTTCCTCATCAAGGCTTTTTGACGGATTTTCCCTTTTTGTGTAGGGTCTTCTTCCCGGCTTCATGTCCTTGTGAAGGAGTTGTTATCAGACAACGATCCTGAGAAGATCGTCATCTGCATAGAAGTTTGCTCCTTCTTCTCCTTCGTGAATACTATGATTGGCAAGCTCTTCCACGGCGGACTTTTTCTTCACCAATTTAAGCCTTTCCTTGACCCCAAAATAAATTCAATAAGGGGTGCAGGATATCCGGATCTGGCGAATGCTATAATTGATGACCTTGATTGCCTAGAGCACGAGCTTCAGATGTTACGTGAGCTCCGGGATGCAGGTGCCTCTTCATTCATTGCTGCTAATTTGGATGCTCGCTTACAGACATGGCGCGATGCTCAAGTTTTTGCTGAGTTCGAGATTCAGGTGCAGCGAGATCGGGTAGATCGAGTTGAGGCCAACCTTGCTGTTAGATCATCTTCACTTGCCGAGCTTGACTTTTCTATTGCCTCTTACGAGACCAAGATAGAATAGTTCGGAAGAGGTCTTCGTGAAGAAGAGGAGACTTTGAATATCCTTCAGATGACGAAGGTACAGGATCAGCAAGCCTACACTGCCTTATCTGAGGAGTTGAAATCCTTGAAGCTGAAGCTGGTCGAGACGGAGGAAGTTATTGTGAAGACTTTAGCCACCACTGAAGAGTCGGTCAGAGCTAAATTGCAGGATGAGCTTAGGCAAGCTTATGATGAGAAGCTGTCTAAGTTTAGTCAGCAGATTTTTAGCCATGGGCTTGATGTATGATTTCATTTGCTGAATACTTTGACTTTTGATCTTCTTAGTGGAAATGATTTTATTTTTATCTTTATTATGATTTCTCACTCTGTTTGGAATGATTAACCATAATACTCATAGGATTTTTGACAAACCCTCAGCCCTCAACGGATTTGATAAGCCTTTACCGACTACCGTTTGAGTCGGGCTAGCATGCGGATTGTCTAAATCCGTTCCGCATGTAACGTTGTGCTAAGAGAGTGAATTCTCTGAGACTTTGTGCTATGATGTCGAATACATAGGCTTTACCATTTGTTACGGGAATAGGCTACCCGGCGACGCGTGTTAGGCGTTGACTTTAGGATTTTTGGCTAACCCCCAGCCCTCAACGGATTTGATTAGCCTTTACCGACTACCGTTTGAGTTGGGCTAGTATGCGGATTGTCTAAATCCGTTCCGCATGCAATGTTGTGCTAAGAGAGTGAATTCTCTGAGACTTTGTGCTACGACTTCGAATACGTAGACTTCGCCATTGTTACGGGAATAGGCTACCCAGCAACGTGTATTAGACGCTGACTTATCCCTATTTAGGCTTCGGGATAAAGATCCCCAGAATTAGGTTCTGGTGTCTTCTTAGACAGTAAAAGACTAACCTGGCGACGCGTGTTAGGCGTCGTCATATCCTTTCTTAGGATTCAGGATGAAATTCCTCATGCGTGTAAGGCATGGATTTTGGTGTTATTAATAACAACCTGCCATAATGTTGAATATATGGGCGGGTGTTCTTTTTAACGGTTAAGAACTAACCGGCAGCGCGGGTTAGGCGTAGCCTTATCCCTGCTTAGGTTTTAGGATAGGATATCCCAGAATCGAACTCTGGTGTCTTTTTCTACGGAGAAAGACTAAACCGGCAGCGCGTGTTAGGCGCAGACTTATCCCTGCTTAGGATTCGGGATAAACTTTCTCAGAATTAGGTTCTGGTGTCTTCTTAGATAGTAAAAGACTAACCTGGCGACGCGTGTTAGGCGTCGGCATATCCTTTCTTAGGATTTAGGATGAAATTTCCCATGCGTGTAAGGCATGGATTTTGGTGTTATTAATAACAACCTGCCACAATGTTGAATATGTGGGCGGGTGTTCTTTTTAACGGTTAAGAACTAACCGGCAGCGCGGGTTAGGCGCAGACTTATCCCTGCTTAGGTTTCAGGATAGGATACCCCATAATCGAACTCTGGTGTCTTTTTCTACGGAGAAAGACTAAACCGGCAGCGCGTGTTAGGCGCAGACTTATCCCTGCTTAGGATTCAGGATAGGATACCCCAGAATCGAACTCTGGTGTCTTTTTCTACGGAGAAAGACTAAACCGGCAGCGCGTGTTAGGCGCAGACTTATCCCTACTTAGGATTCGGGATAATATCCTAGGAGGAATCCTAGATTGAAAATTTCTTAGAAAAAGTTGGTGTGGGAAAGGAAGAATTTTATATTCTATTTCCCGGTCTTCTTTTAGGGTGAAGGTGAACCCGAATACAAGGAAGGAAGAATTTTATATTCTATTCCTCGATTCTGGAAAGGAAGAATTTTATATTCTATTTCCAGAGCAAAAGAAACTAGAAGTGGGATCTTCACTCCAAGAATCTGGAAGATCTAGATAAACTTACCTTTTATAGGATTGGTTATCTAGCTTGAAGCTGAGTTTTTTTTTTCGTTTATCGAAATGAAATTTCAACTTTGGTTATAATCATGAGGAGGTTTAACCAAAGTGAAAAAGAATGGAGCTCTTTCGTTTATCGAAAGGGGACTCTAAACTGAAAGTGGTCCTCTTTTTCGTGGAAAGAATCAAGAGGGGAATTTGTTGGTGGCTTGGGCTAGAAGGACACTTTTGGTGGACTCACTGTCAATTAAAATTAATCAGTAAGGGAAAATGATTTTGGGTTATCCTCTAGAATATTGAGTGTAATATTCTTCAAGGAACTTCCCGATAAATGGGTTATCCTGAATGTACTAGGGATAGTACTTTTTCAGGAACTTCCCATTTATTGGCATTAATTGCCTAACGCCCTCTTGAGTAATCAGGCGATATGCGCCGTTTGAATAGACTGTGTCTATCACAAACGGTCCTTCCCATTTGGGTTCAAATTTACCTTTCTTCTTGGAGTTGAGGATTATTGGTCTGCGAGCAGCGAGGACCAGATCTCCTTCCTTGAAACTTCTTTGTCGGACTTTTTTGTTAAAAGTCCTAGATATTCTGGCTTGATAAAACTCAATGTGTTTTTGAGCTTCCAAGCGCTTTTCATCCAACATTTCGAGTTCTTCGAGATGTTTCTGATGTTGTTCTTCCGTCGTCATCTCAGTTGCGAGAGTGATCCGGAGGGATGGGATTTGGATTTCCAATGGCAGCACAGCTTCACATCCGTATACCAACGAATATGGGGTAGCTCCTGTAGGTGTGCGTATGGTGGTATGATAAGCCCAGAGTGCTTCACCGAGTTTATCATCCCAGTCTCGTTTATTGGTCTTCACGAGCTTTGACAGGATTTTGATGATCGTCTTGTTAAAAGCCTCAGCTAATCCATTCGAGGCGGGATAATAAGCTGTTGACGAAATATCTTGAATTTTGAACTTGTCACAAAACCTGACGAAAGCGTTGCTTATGAACTGTGGACCGTTATCATGAATGATCCGTCTTGGCACGCCATGTCGGTATATGACATGATGTTTGATGAAATTGATGACGTTGTTCGTCTTCACTTCTCTAAGCGGAATCGCTTCAGCCCACTTTGAAAAGTAATCCGTGATTGCGAGAATGAATCGATCGCCTTTTTCTGAAGGGGGAAAGATAGGACCGACAATGTCCATACCCCATGTTTCGAACGGCCAAGATGTGGTTGACGTGTGTAAACGCTCCGGTGGTTGGTGCATATAATTTGCATGTACTTGACAGGCATGACATTCTCGGGCGTATTTGATTGCATCATGAACCATTGTCAGCCAAAAATATCCCATTCTCCTGATGCGATCATACAGCTTGGGATCGGGCTGATGCGCACCACATTCTCCTTCGTGTGCTTCCTTAAGAACTTCTTCTGCCTCTTTGTTCGAAAGGCATCGGAGTAACAAACCATCGTACCCTCGACGGTATAATGTATGAGTCTCGGTATTATAGAAGAATCTTGGTGCTCTTCGGCGGATTGACTCTATTTCTTTTACATCCTCTGGCAAAATACCATATTGGACGTAGTCAATGATAGGAAAACGCCAATCTCGGGACTCAGACTCAATTTGAGTTGAGTTCACCTCCTTGGCGTTTATGTTTCTATCATCTTCCTCTTCGATATCCATATTGTATATGGGTATGCAGAGTTGATGCGATCTTACTGTGACTAGCAGTTCAGTTTCGGGAGGCTACACAAGTGATACAGCTAGTACTGCCAGTGCATCCGCATAAGCGTTCTGGAGACGAGGGATGTATTCAATAAAGAATTCTTCAAAAGAATCTGCCATTTTGATGGCCTCCTGGTGCTACGGGATCAGGTCTTGGTTCCTGACTTCATACTCTCCACGGACTTGGTTGACTATCAATTAAGAATCCCCAAAAGCTTCGAGATATTCGACCCCCAGCTCTTTGGCAAAACTGAGTCCAATGAGGAGCGCGTTGTACCAGCTACGTTATTAGAACATGGATCAGTCAGTGAATAAGCCCGAGGCATCACATGTTTCCCCGGGGAAACTAAGACAACTCCAACTCCGGAGGAGACTTTAGAACATCCGGGGGTTATTGCCACATTAACTGCTCTCGAAGCACCGTCGAAGTATAATTGCCATACTTGTTGGTGTGATGTAGTGTTAACCTCGTGGGTTTCATGCGGCAAGTCATCATATACTTCTGCCGTATCTGTTGTTGGGTTTGCCGCCAAAAGATCACAAATCGCTTGTCCTTTGACCGACTTCTGCTGTTTGAAGTGCAAATCATACTGGGACAAGAGAAGGGCCCACTTCGCTAACCGCCAATTCATAGAGGCCGGTTGCGTCATAAATACCTGTACTGGATTAACATTAGAAATGACGTAAATCGTCTGTCCAACCAAGTAATGCCGCATCTTTTGTACTGCGAATACCAATGCGAGGCATTCTTTCTCAATCATCGGATATCGAGACTCGGCACCTACTAAGGTCCGACTTAGGTAATAAACTGCCTGTTTGTGACCGTTATCATCGTCTTGTGCTAATAAAGCACTTATCGAGTGGTTCGTCGCCTTGAGATAAATCAAGAACGATTTACCTGATTTCGGTGCAACGAGAACAGGAGGATTCGTCAGATATGTTTTGATATCTTCGAGTGCTTTTTGGCAGGCGTCGTCCTAAATAAATGATACACCTTTCTTATTTAGCTTAGAGAATGGTTAGCACTTCCCAGAAAGATTTGAGATGAACCGCCGGATGTAAGCTAAACGCCCTTGCAATCCTCTGAGTTCTCTTAGATTTCTAGGGGGTTGCAGTTCATGTATCGCCTTCACCTTATCGGGATCGATATGTATACCTTTAGTGGTGACGACGAATCCAAGGAATTTTCCACTGGACATTCCAAGGAAAGATTTAGTGGGGTTCATCTTCAATTGATGACTCCGCATGAGATCGAACATCGTCTTCAAATCCTTGATGTGATCTTCTTTGTTGCGGATTTTTACAACCAAATCGTCAACGTAGCACTCGACTTTTTTCCTGAGATGTTCTTGGAAAATCTTAGTCATTGCTCGCTGGTACGTGGTGCCTACATTCTTTAGACCGAAAGGCATCACCGTGTAGCAAAAGACACCGAGGGGCGTTCTGAATGCTGTATGCTTCTCGTCATCCGGGTGCATCTTGATCTGGTTATATCCTGAAAAGCCATCCATAAAAGACATTCTCTCAAATCCGCACGTATTGTCGATGATGACGTCCGTGATTGGGAGAGGAAAGTCGTCTTTTGGACATGCCGTATTCAGGTCCCTGAAGTCGATGCAAATCCTAATTTTACCGTTTTTCTTCATGACTGGAACAATATTGGCTAGCCAATCTGGATGTTGCTCCTCTCGGATAAATCCTGATTTGATCAATTTCTTAACCTCCGCCTTAATGGCTTCCATAATCTGTGGACGAAACCGTCTTTGCTGTTGTTTGACAGGTTTGGCATCCGATTTGATATCGAGGCGGTGCATTACCACATTGGGGTCGAGCCCTGGCATGTCTTCATAGTTCCAGGCAAAGACGTCAATATATTCCCTGATGAGAGCAATTAATTCCTCCTTCTCAGATTGTTCGTGGGAAAAATTGTTATTTTCATTGAAGTCATTGTCTCCTTAAGCAACTGTTTATCGGTTACAAAAGATCTGGTCTTTTTATAAGATCCGGTTACAATAAAATCAAAGAAAAATAAAAAGATTATAACTTTCCTTTTTTGTGGAACAAATCGCAAGATCCTATTTTGCGGTCTCTTGCTTGTGTGGGTTCTTCGCCTACGCCGGGGTTAATCCGTGGACCACCGCGCGATCTTGATCTGGTCGAATCTACACGGTATGATGGGTGTTTTTTAACGAAGGAAATAACAGCCGAGGGGATTATTTCACCAAGGAAATAATAGCCTCAAGTAATCGAAATCGACCAAGCGAAATCGATACTCTTCTCGGGATCAAAAACCAAGTTTTGATCCTGAGGGTAACCGTGTAGATCTCAGATCTGATCTCTCTCGAACTCCTGCCTTGTTTGGTGTGGATGATCGCCAAGAACCAGATCTGAAAAGTTTAAGTCTTCAAAGCTTCAAAACTCTGAGGTTTAGATCTCAATCCAGCAGAGCTTCGCCTTCAAAAATTCCAGCCTCCAAAACAATGAACCCTCA
>BQKN01034692.1:554-39042 GCA_022839385.1 Asparagus kiusianus
TAGGTTTTGCTCTCCATGAGATGCAAGCAGTGTCGGGATTGCCACTTGGAAAAACACCCTATGAGGAGTTCATTCCCACTACCGAAGAGCTTTCCCGACTGAGGTTGGCGCACCCAGAAATTTATGCTACTTTCTGGGAGTTGATGTGCCACTTCCACATCTGTGCTCAAGTCTGTGGGGTGTGTGGGGGAGGCATCATGCATACCACGTGGGCGGAATACCTCTTTCAGAATTTAAACCGGAAAGATGTAGCCGTGTCTCGTGTTGCAGCCATCTCTCCCAAAGAGGCCAAAGCTCGGATTAAGGCTTCTAACGCCATCTACAAAACAGAGCATGTAGAAGAGGATTTTGAGGCTGGTGTTGAGTTTGAAAATTTCCACCACCAGGCTGCAATTCCTATTTCTGATATGGCTCTACTTGCAGGCTTCTTTATGGTTTGGTTGAAACGGTGTGTAGTGCCGTCAAGACCAATAGAAGCGATCTTGGCTGAGGTTGTATATCCAGCCGTTTTGCTAGCACATGGGAGACCCGTGAGCCTCCTCACTGCCATGGTCGGCTGCATTCAAAACGGCCTAAGGATGTTGACCTCCGATCTGCTCGGTACCTCGATGGTTAAGGTTGCCAGGAAGAAAGCCGGGAAGAACCCCCAGCCACGCATACCAGTGCCGTATACGTACTTGGTGGCCTGGTTCGTGCTGCATTGCCCCTCCTTAATGACGGAAGTATCGGAGAGTGCTGATGCTTATATCCCCTTCATACAGAGATTAGAGTCGGCCACATGGACTCATTCTTACATAATCAGGGCTCGACAACTCTTATCTCGGAAAGATAATTACCGGATGCTTTGTTGTGCTCCTAATTTTGACGGAGCTGACGTGAAGGATGCCTGCTTCCTGGACTTGCTTTTTGAGGGCTCGTCTTCTTTGGAAGAAGGCACATTCAACTGGCTTCTTATGATCAGGTTGGGTTACCTGGTCTTCCGCTTGCGGGAGAAGTGCTTTATTGAACCTTACGTTCCTTCTCGGTTCGCTAGGCAATTTGGATATGACCAGCTTTATGTTGGCAATCCCAACCCGGCCTTGGCTCAAGTTGGGAATTTATATGAAGGAGCTCGTGCATGGTACTTCTTTTCCGCCGGGGGAACCCATGCGCAATTCACTTTACCCAATTCGCCGCCTGGCTGCTCCACTGTTGCTGATTTCTGCAGCTGGTATGAAGAAGTTTCCCAGGTCACGGGGTATGATGTTTACACCTCCTGCATAAGTGAGATTCGGGAATTGTATCGTTCGAGGAGTTGTTCTTCCAGCACTCGTTTGCCGGGGGTAGAAGAATATCTATCCTGCGAACAAGAAGCATCTGGGGCTGTCGAAGCTCCTAGAAATTTATCTGCCATCGAGGCTCCTAAGGAAGAAACTCCTATGGAAATCGAAGAGGAAACACCGATTGCTGACTCTCCCGAAGAAAAACCAATTCCAAAAGTGCCTGCTTCTGAACCTCGTCTTCTGAGATCGGGTAAGAAGGCTCTTTCTGCTGCTGAGCAGGCCGAGTATGACAGGAGAATGCGTAAACGGCTGCCTGTCGTAGCCAAAAATTCAAAGAAGACCAAGCTGATGGGAGACGCGATACGATCAGCGCATGCTGCATCTCCTGAAAATAGAGAGGGTATTACGCTTCCCACCGCTCCCCCAAGTCTTGAAGCAACAATCGGTGAGCAGGAAGAGGATATCTTAGGCTCCACGTCAGAAATGGTCAAGACATTCTTATCTGAAGCCCCGCATACCTCTACTCGCACTGACTATGCGGACTGCTTCGTTTATCCGACCGCCCCACCCCTAAGCTCTGAGACACTGAGGGAGCTCATCGAACAATTGGAACGCTGGATGCAAAGGACCATTGACGTCGTCAGTCTCGGGGACGTAAGTTACAAGGTTTTTGAACCTCATTTGCTGGAATGCTTGGCTAAAATCAAGCATCAGGGTGATAAAATATGGACCGAGAACTGTCGTGAGAGCCTCATCATCTTAGAATATGAGCTGGAGTTTCTCTCCATGCTGCAACGTGACGACATAGGCCCAGAAGTGGATCGGGCTTTTTCTGAGGCCAAGGCTTTGAAGGCGCAACAGCAAGAGGTTCTTCAGAAGAGTTTATCCGAAACAGAACCTCGTCTCGCTCATCTGCGTGATGAACATGCCCAAGTACAGAGAGACATGGGCAACCTTGCTGTGAGTCTCCGGGATACTGCAGCAGAGCTTGCTCGAGCTGGTGTTGAAGTCCCTCAGATAAACGCTCAGCTAGCTGATGGGGTGGAGATTTTAAGAGGATTTGCTGGTTATTGTGATGGACTCTTCAAATGCTATTGCGACGAGATTGTCGCTGCCGATAAACTTCGGCGAGAACTTGCAGAAGCAACGCCTAGTGAAGAGGAACTCAAGAGCAAGATAACTGAAGATATCAGAAAGGCTCGCCAGGAAAATATATCAGCGCTGAAATCTAAACTCAAGTCTTTCAGATTGATGAGCCCCGATGTTTAGGGTTTGCGCTATTTTTGGTGGAGGGATAAATTTGTATCATTTTCCTTTCAATTGTTTTCACTTTTGTATTCAGATTAACAATATTGAATGGAAATGACATCATTTTGGTTTTCATTATCTCTTTTGTTGAAGCATGATTCAAGACAATGAAAAACGTAGTGTCAACTCAATATGAAAACGAAATTCTCTTTACTATTACTTGGAGTAATTCCAGAAAATTTCAATCGTCAGAGGTGTAGTGTTAACTTGACGAGATACAAAATAAAGTTACACTATAAATAGGCAACCCCCAGCCTGATCTAGCTGGGGATTAGGGGGCTACATGATTCACGGGAAATATCTCTTTAGGAATTTCCCATTGATTGGCATCATGAGCCTGTCTCCTTGTTGATTGATAAGACGATATGCTCCGTTCGAATAAACTGAGTCTATTACGAAGGGCCCTTCCCATTTAGGATTGAACTTCCCTTTGGTTTTGTGTGTCATCACCATGGGTCGTCTGTTAGCCAAGACCAAATCGCCTTTCTTGAAAGTTCGTTCCTTAACCTTTTTATTATAGGCTTTGGAAATCCGAGCTTGATATAGTTCGATCTGCTGCTTAGCTTGAAGTCGCTTGTCATCTAGGGTTTCAAGTTCTTGTAGGCGCCGTTGATGTTTTTCTTCTTCTGTTAGCCCCGTCGTGATAGCGACTCTTAGAGAAGGAATCTGAATCTCTAGTGGTAATACGGCTTCACAGCCATATACCAGCGAGAATGGTGTAGCTCTTGTAGGGGTCCTTACCGTTGTGCGGTAAGCCCACAAACATTCGCCGAGTCTTTCATCCCAATCGCGTCGACTCTTGGAGACAAATTTCTTGAGAAGTTTCACAATGGTTTTGTTGAAGGCTTCTGCAAGACCATTCGCCGGCGGATAATATGCCGTAGATGCAACGCTCTGGATTCTGAACTTGTCACAAAACCTCTGGAACCCGAAACTGACGAATTGTGTCCCGTTGTCATGAACTATCCGCTTCGGGACTCCAAAACGGTAGACAACATGGTGTTTGATGAATTTGATTACGTTGGAAGTTTTGACTTCTTTCAACGGGATTGCCTCTGCCCACTTGGAGAAATAATCGGTCACAGCCAGGATGAACCGATGTCCTTTAGAAGTCGGAGGAGAAATTGGACCTACGATATCCATGCCCCATTCTTCAAATGGCCATGATGCAAATGTGGGATGTAAGTTCCCAGGTGCTTGGTGGATGAAATCCCCATGAATTTGGCACGCGTGACAACGTTTAGCGTAGTCAACCGCGTCTGAGAACATCTTTGGCCAGTAATAGCCAATTCGTCGGAGGCGATCCCCTAATTTAGCTCCGGGCTGATGAGCTCCGCACATCCCTTCATGAGCTTCCTTGAGGGCCTCTTTTGCTTCCTTTTGAGAAAGACATCGGAGCAAAATACCATCATGGGATTTACGATACAGAGTCTGAGTGATTGTATTGTAATAGAATCGGAGGGCCTTTCGTTTGATGCCGGCCGCTTCCTTAGGATCGTCAGGCAAGATTCCGTATAAGACATAGTCAATATATGGAAATCGCCAATCTCTAGACTCGAATTCTATAGAGGTCGTACAGACTTCCTCCGTCATTGTCCTGTCTGAGCTTTCCTCCTTAGGAATCTTGGAGGAGTATAGTTCACGTCCTGAGACTGGGATTGTCGTTTCGGTTCCTGGTGGTAATGCCAACGAGGTCGCTAATGAAGCCAAAGCATCTGCGTAAGCGTTCTGGGCTCGTGGAATGTATTCGATAAAGAATCCCTCGAACTGCTTAGCTTGCTTCAGCACTGCGAAGTAGTATGGGATTAAGTCCTCATGACGTACTTCGTATTCCCCTCGGACTTGATTTACAATGAGCTGAGAATCGCCATAAGCCTCAAGGCGCCGAATATTGAGTTCTTCGGCAAGTCGCATCCCTAGTAGCAACGCGTTATACTCAGCTACATTGTTGGTACACTGTTCGATTAAGGAAAATCCTCTTGGGATTACGTGACCGTTAGGCGATACGAGCACCACTCCTACTCCCGCAGTAATCGCTCCGTGAGGGTTTGCTCTAGACGCGCCGTCAAAGAATAGTTTTCATACTTGTGTAGATTCTTGAGCAACACAAGCTTCGGCAATTTCGTCGGGCAACTCTTCATACAACTTAGATGTCCCTGGCACCGGGTGATCGGCCAAGAAATCTGCCAATGCTTGACCCTTGACTGCCTTTTGGGGCATAAATTGCATGTCGTATTGTGACAAAAGAATGGCCCATTTTGCAAGCCGACAATTCAAAGACGATGGTTTCGTCATCAGGACTCTCAAAGGATTCACCTTCGAGATGACATGAATTGTCTGTCCAACTAGGTAATGTCGCATCTTTTGAACCGCGAATACCAAAGCGAGACATTCTTTCTCGACCGGGTTGTACCGATGTTCGGCTCCCATCATGGTCCTGCTTAAATAGTAGATGGCTTGCTCATGACCTTGATCATCGTTCTGGGCCAGCAGCGCTCCTAGCGAATGATCCATAGCCCTTACATATAACAGGAATGGTTTTCCTGATATAGGGGCCACGAGAACGGGTGGCTGGGTGAGATATTTCTTGATCTCTTCAAAGGCTTTTTGACATTCCCCATCCCACACAAAGGACACTCCCTTCTTCATGAGCTTCGAGAAAGGTTGGCAACGCCCCGAAAGATTAGATATGAACCTCCGGATGTAGGCTAGTCTACCTTGCAAACCTCGGAGTTCTTTGAGGTTCTTCAGCGGTTGCATGTCTTGGATGGCACGTACTTTTTCCGGATCTAAAGAAATTCCCTTGGATGTGACAATAAATCCCAGGAATTTTCCACTTGATACTCCGAGAAACGATTTTGTTGGATTCATCTTCAGCTGATGTGTTCGCATGATTTCAAACATCGTTTTCAGGTCTGTAAGATGATCCCCTTTATGTTGGCTTTTCACTGCGATGTCGTCAACGTAGCATTCGATCTTCTTACGCAGATGTTCGTGGAAGATAGTGTTCATTGCACGTTGATAGGTTGCACCTGCATTTTTCAGGCCGAAGGGCATCACTGTGTAGCAATACACCCCCAGCGGTGTTCTGAATGCAGTATGCTTCTCGTCGTCCGGGTGCATCTTGATTTGATTGTACCCGGAGAATCCGTCCATGAAAGACATTCTTTCGTATCCGCAGGTATTATCGATCATGACATCCGTGATAGGAAGTGGAAACTCGTCTTTTGGACAGGCTGCGTTAAGGTCGCGGAAGTCGATGCATATACGGACTTTACTATTTTTCTTGGGAACTGGAACAATGTTAGCTACCCAGTCTGGGTGTTGTTCTTCCCTGACAAAACCCGAGTCTATAAGCTTTTTCACTTCAGACTCGATTGATTCCATAATTTCCGGACGAAACCTACGTTGTTGTTGTTTAACGGGTTTGGCATCCGGATCAATGTTGAGATGGTGCACGGCAACCTTCGGGTCAAGGCCAGGCATGTCTTCATAATTCCAAGCAAAGACATCTATATATTCTCGGATGAGAGATATAAGATCTTCTTTCTCGGATGATGATAAATCCTCAGCTATGAAAATGGGTTTAGGGTCCTGTGCGTCTCCTATATTAACCTGGGCCACTTTATCTTCAGTGGGTGGTTCGCGTTGTTCGAATCGCATATCCCACAAAATGTTAAGACGTTTGATCCAGGGGTCATTGATCGATTCCATTAACCCTTCATCGTCCCCTGCATTTTCATCCGGGTGATTGATTGAAACCATATTCACGGTCAGATTTCTAAAGATAGGTCCGACACTGACATCAGACTCATATGCAGATGTTCCGGATGAACGGTCCTGACGCAAATAATTACTTATTTCATTTTCTGAGACAGCGGGAGGTGTGACAAATCCTAAACCCCTTCTAGTCTTTTGATAGTAATCTGGGGGTTTCCCTTCGGGGGTTAGGGACATTCGGATTGGTGTTCGCCTTCCTTTCCCGAAATTTAGACCCTGCTTTTCGTCAAAGTCATACCCCATTTGTTTCATCAACCGGAGGGAATTAGGTTCGTGATAATGGAATTGAGGAACTCCATCATCTTCGTCCGAACTTCCTCGTTTGAGTTGTATCGGTTTGACTTTTCCGAAACAGATCGGCATCCGCCCTTTCCTTTTGGATGGGACTTTGAAGAAGGCCTTCTGTGCATCCTCTATTTCTTCCTCTGAAACGAGGGATGACTCGATCGGCAATGTGAGTGATGCCGTGCACAGTACATGCCATGGGTTGGTACCTGCACTAGAATTATTCTCTATTTGTTTATTGTTAAGAGAGACATCAGACAAGTACGCTAAAATGAAATCTTCATTAATGCACCACTCGCCCCCACTCGGTACATCATTATTACTCTCACCCTGACCCATTACATCAAAGTTTAATTCCCAAGGACAGTCTTCGTCAGGATCTGGCTCGATGTCAGCTTCGTTACCGCTATCTACATCTCCTTTCTCCTGGGACTCCAGATAGAAGACGGAGTCGGTGTGGAAGTTTTCTACTCCTCGGAAGGGGTATTTTTCTGCGATTAGGGTTCGAACTTCGCCCTCGTCATTGGCGTACTTCATAACCTGGTGCAGAGTGGATGGGACTATGCGGTTGGCATGTATCCATGGTCGTCCTAGCAAAAGATTGTAAGACGTGTCCGCATCTATGATGTAGCATGCTACCTCAGACTTGAGATCTCCGATCTGGCACCTGAGCTTAATCTTCCCCAGGGGTCGGGTACTGTTTGCGTTGAACCCGAAGATAGTAGTCTGGGTAGTGTGCAGTCGGTGCATAGGAATCCCTAATACCTGCATGACCCTGTAGGGCATGATGCTGAGCGCTGAGCCCGGGTCAACCTGAACACGACTAATTTCCGAAGATCCAATATACCCTGTGTAGTACAGTGGTCGGTCATGTTCGTGTTTGACCTGCATGTCTTCTTGTGTGAACGATATGCATGGTAGACTTCTCGCCGCTTGCAGGCATTGCAGACAAGTTTGATCATCAGAAGCCTCGGGAATCGGAGTGACTTGCGTAATAAAGCTCTCCGTATTCTTTAAAGCTTCGATCAGAGCTTCCTTGGTAGTTTTAGATAACTTCAAGAGCTCATATAAAGTGATCCTAGCTGGTATGTTAGCCAGTTGTGCCATGACGTTGAATTGAAAGGGAGCACTTGACTCCCCGAGTTCCTGGTGAAGATTTTTGTTGAACCGGAGCTCTTTTTGTTTGCCTTTGTCGACCGGCTTCTTTGGCACAGAACCCCCAGCGTCTTGGGGCTGTTCTTCCACCTCTTGAGCATTCTGGCCATAATCCCTCAGGTAGGCTTTTCCTGACCGAGTGCCAGGGTTGTCTCCTGGATATGCTGCCAGGACAATCCTCTCCTCTTCTGAATCAGTAAGAGGTTTAAGGTGATCATCGTTTTCGGCAACGGAGGGGCTAATCATGTTGGAAGATTTAGCCTTGCCTCCCTTCTTTCTGGACGAGATGCTCGTCCACTGTTGATCTTCAAGCAAATCAGGGTGGACCCACATGATTTCCCCTTTTGGGGTGGTGAGGGGTACCAACCCCCTGTTCTTCTGACTATGCAAGTCAGCATTCTTTAAGTGCATTTCTCCCTTGCGGATGGGTACAACACCGTTCGCGGTTACCACCGGGGGAAAGTCACCAAATTGGACCGCTATCATATTAGTGGATACGGTCTTCTGCTCTGGTTTCAAGGTGAGCACATTAGCGTTTACCAAATTCTGCAAGATGTCTTTGAAGACATAGCATTTCTTGGTAGGATGCCCAAGGAATCTGTGATAACGGCAATAGTTGGGATCATCAACTTTCCCCGCTTCATCTGGTTTTCTGATTTCAGGCAACTGGAGTTTATTGTTCTTTCGAAGCAATTGGAATAAGGTATCCACATGCTCCTCTTTGAACGAATATTGTTTGGGCGCTCTTTGTTGATTTGGCGCTTTGCCTTGCTTGGTAGGTGGTGGCACTCGCGTGTAGTCGGCTGCTAGAGTCTCTTTTCCCTTAGACCGTTGGGTATTTTGCTGATTGCGTTGTTGCTGCGGCTTGGGTTGTGGCTCTTCTTCAGCTTTGACTCGCGCCACTATCTCTTCTGCTTGTTCTCCTTGTGAAACTAATTGTCTCCATGAGCGACACTCTGCTACTCCCATCTGAGCGAGGAGTTGGGTCTGCAGGTTGTGCCTGCACGTTTCAACCAGAGTTGATTGAGTCATACCTGAGGGGCATCGCAATGCCATGCTGCGGAACCTCTCTACGTAAGCCTTGATTGACTCTCCTTTCCTTTGCTTAGTGGCAAGAAGAGTTGGGACGGAGACTTCTGTATCGTCCTCAAAGAATCTGGCCAAGAATAGCCTTTCCAGATCTATCCATTTTTGGATAGATCCAGTAGGCAACTTCATGAACCATTCGAAAGCGACACCCTTAAGGGTACCGATGAATAACCTGGTCAGGATAGCATCATTCGCTACTACGTCTCCAGTTTGGGATTTGAAGTAGTAGATGTGTTGATTCGGCGATCCTGTACCATCGAAAGGTTGTAAGGTAGGGGCCTTAAATTTTGGTGGGTAGGGAGCTGTATCCCACTCAGCAGGGTAAGGCCGTACTACTCCCTCTTCGCGAAGCTCGCTCCTGTTGGCGATTGCGTTGAGGCGAGCCTCCAGTTCGTCCACCTTGGTGGATTGAGGATGCAGTTCCTTTTCTATCTCCCTCTCACCTTCGGAAGAAGATCCCAGATTGTGAGTTTCACGATCTGAATGTTCGTGCACTCTTTGTTTTCCCTTCGAAGTCGTTCTCCGGGAAGATTCAGGTTTGTGGCCTTTTTCAGCAAGAAGCTGGGCCAACATCTCCTTTAATTGGAGAAGCGTCTCCTGTTGCGTCTGGAGTATGACACTATGTTCGTCCACTCTTTTGGCTATGTCTTCGTGGTTCCCTGTTGTGTAAGCGGAAACCTCGCGTGCTCCAACAGAGCTTGAAGATTGAGATTCGGCTATTGCCGAATGTTCCTCACTTGTTGTAATGCCCTTGGCTAATTTTTGATAGTCAACCGGGCGAATAGTTCCCGTCCGAGTCCGAGTATTCTGATATACTCCTTCGAACTGGTCACAAATTTCTCGGACAGTTGGTGGATGACTCTCTTGTGACTCGTCAGAATCAGTATGCGAGGCCCTCCCTCGGCCGACCATGTTGATAGTGACCTGAGGGTATTCCGCTTCAGTTGTCTTCTTTCTGTTGCGACGTTGTCGTTTGGCTAGCCTAACAACGTTTGTCAACCTATCGAATACTGACTGTCGAGGTGCGGATGCACAACAAGGGCATTCTGACAGGACTGCCGAGATGAGCCTCTCACATTGACACGAGTGAGCTGCTTGTGTTGTTGATTTTCCTCTCGACAATAATTCCCGTAAGTCAGGAATTTGGGAGGAAACTTTCCCCGGGCTAGGAGATGGAGATGGAACCCCCTGCCCCTGGGTGGGTGAGGTTGGTTCTTGTCGAACGTGAATTTTAAAGCCACGCTGACCTTTTTGAACCTGACGGACCCCTTGAAGATTGCGTTCTTGAGACATAACGCGAGGGTCGCGTTGAGATTTGTAAACACTAAGCCGAGGCCTGCGTTTAAATGAAGAACTTGACCTCTGAGGGTCGAGTTTTGGTTGAACGCGCCCCTGAGGGTCGCGTTTGGTTGGTGAAACGGACTCCTGAGAGCTACGCTTCGTTTGAACGCGCACCTGGGGGTCGCGTTTAATTTGTGAAACAGACTCCTGAGAGCCATGTTCAATTGGAACGTGCCCCTGAGGGGTGCGTTTAGTTTGTAAAACAGACTCCTGAGAGCCATGTTCAATTGAAACGCGTCCCTGAGGGGCGCGTTTAGTTTTGACAGCTCCCTTCTGAGGGCTGCGTTTTGTTTGAACAACGCGCCACTCAGGGTCGCGTTTGAGCTGTATCAGCCTAGGTTCGTAGTTGGGCTCATTGCCACGCAGTGAGCGTTCTTCTTTGGGAACGCTAGGCTCGGTTGGATTTTCAGTAACGCGCTGTTCGCGTTGGGTTAACAATCGGCTTTCTCGTAAGTGTGCTCGTCGTATGGATCTTCTCCGTCGGCGAGCAGCGTTCTTTTTGGCTTGTCTCAAAGCCTTAGCAGCAACATCATCGACGTTTACAGGACTCGTCTCTTCCAAAGGCCGTTTGTGGCCTGAAGCACGTTGGGTTGACGCGGAGGTGGGATTTTCCGCCTGCAGAGCCAACTTGAGTTCCTGGCCAAAGGAGAGGGCTTTCTTCGGCACTTCGACAACAGAATTGACCTTCTTGAAGGTCTTGTGTACATCGTGCTTAGCCTTGGGGCTAAGCGATCCAGAGGATAATGCTTCCTCATACTTTGCTTGATCAAACTCCACGATGAGAGTTTCTACTGTCGTTCCCATGAGGTGGACGTCGGACTGCGCCACCACTTCATCGTCGGAAAAGCTCGTCCCCAGCGGAGTCGCCATCTTTTGTATGTAGGAAAATTGCAATAAAGAAGATAAAAGAAAATTTGAATTGATTCCTTTGATCTCGATTACAACTTGATTACAAAAGAGAGGAGAACGAAATTGGTTCTTCCCCTTTGTTTAAAACTGGGTTCTTCTTGGTAGCGATGGAATGCCTCCTTCGATTGCTTGCGTCGAATTTGCTCTCCGTTGACGATCCGACCGTCTCTTATCTCGTGGGAACGATGAACTTCTGTAGGAAGTTTTATACGTAACTCTTTAATGAGTTTAAGAACTCTGAACGAGTTAAAACTCTATAGATAGAGTTGTTAGAACCGAAAATTCGGTTAATGATCAAGCTGTATCTGTTGTCGAAGAATCCTCTCGGATCTGATCTCCTGAGATTGATTCAAAAATCCTATCTCCAAGGATTTCGTTGCTGCTAAATCTCCAACCTGTGCGGTTTAGATCTCTCAAATCCAACCTGTTCACTCTTTGGTTTTTCAAAGAGCCAGCCTCCAACTCTCTTGAGTTTGTTGAGTTTTTATAGGGGGATAAGGGGTTGTAACTGACCCCTATATCCGCTCCTACGTGGGCGAAAATCCCTCAGAACGTGGGGAATCAGTTCTGAAACCGTTCGACTCGTGTTTGAACAAGTCAAACGCCCAATCTGGCGTTCAGAACCCAACTTCGTGTCTTAGGATTGAGACGCGAAGTTGGGTGTTAGCTGAACATTGATGAACACGAGGGTCGCTCGCGTTTTGGCTTGTTGCCTGCTTGGTGACGCGGGGGTCGGTGTGGGTTGAACCCCTACGAACGCGAGGGTCGCTCACGTTAATTTGTGACTTGGAAACGCGGGGGTCGCCTGCACTTCCATGATTGTGACGCGGGGATGACTTCCGCGTTTTAGAAGAAGTTTGTTGACTCGTGACTTCTTCTATAAGGCGTTGCAAAGACCATTGTTCTGTAATCCTCGCTTTAGCTGTTGTAGAGTGTGAAAGTCGTCAGATTGTAACCTTCACTGTAGATTGTGAGGACTGCTGAATAGAGTTTCCATCAGTTGTCGGAAGTGTCATCGAATTGTAACTCTTCTCGATCTACGTGAAAAGGCCTCCACTCGCAGTTTCTTCGCTTATCGACCCGAAAACTATTTGATTATGGCTTCCGTTGTAGGAGCTTAGACGGGAATCAACATCCATGGTGTCTTTTAGACGAATATTTGCCCACCACTCTCTACCAAGCAACTCACTAACTAAATCCAACCTTTTATTTCTAAAATCATTACACTGCTCATCAGCATCTCTATTAGTCATGCTGTTGTCGCAGCCATCAAGATCAATCATCTCAGAAATGAGGTTGTGTTTGCGGTGGTTTGATAGTGACCTTTATCGTAGGGGTTTGTTTTAATCAGCTATCCACTGTGATTTTTAGACAGCCTACAAAATCGAAGAAGAATAGATTTTGATGGGCTCCGGTAATGGGTAAGGGTTTGATTTTGTTTCTTTGTTGCATTTTTCTCAAGGAGATTACTCCTCTTTATATAGGAGCCAGAACCTATTATCTCCACCCCCTCATAACCGCTCCTGAGAGAATTTCTCTCAACAAACCCAATTTTTCTCCACTTTCTTCTCAAACGAACGTTGATTTGGTCATCTTAGACCAGGTCAAGCTAACATCTCCTACTTGACCAAATCAACCAAGTGATATGCCTCCCACTATCCGTGAGATCAGATGTTTCTGCTTACCATTACTCCCACTATCCGCAGAGAGTAACTCTTATTTCATTATTTATGAAATTTTACTTGGACTTATTCATTCCTAAGTCCCATCAAACTTATATGTTTGATAAAAGATTCCGCTGGTATTCCTTTTATCAAAGGATCAGCAATCATATCTGTAGTAGGGATATTGTTCGTGGGAAAAATCGTTGCTTTCTTCATCGATTCTATTGCCATCTTAAATAACTGTTTTTCGGTTACAAAGATCCGGTCTTTTTATAAGATCCGGTTGCAATAAAATCAAAGAAAATAAAAAGATTACAACTTTCTCCTTTTGCCGAACAAATCACAAGCTCCTGTTTTGCGGTCGCTCGCTTGCGTGGGTTCTTCGCCTACGTCGGGGTTTATCCGTTGACCACCGCGCGATCTAGATCCGGTCGGATCTACGCAGTACGACGGGTATTATTTCACGAAGGAAATAATAGCCGGGGGGGATTATTTCACCAAGGAAATAATCGCTCAAATCTCAGGATCAAAGACCAAGCTTTGATCCGGAGTACGCCTGCGTAGATCTGAGATCCGGTCCTCTCGAACTCTTGCCTTATTTGGCGTTGATGATCACCGAGCACCAGATCTGGAATAGCGAGTCCTCGAAGTCCCAAAGCTTGGATTTTTTTTAGATCTGAGTCTTGAATCCAGCAGAGCTTCGCCTCTCCAAAATTTCCAACCCTTGAAACAATGAACCACCTCTTCTATTTATAGGCAACCAGATCTGTGCCTTAGCACAGATCTGGGCCGGCCACCGAGCCACCTTGAGGTGGCTCGGTTTCGGCCGAGCCCCTCTAGGTGTTGGGTTTCCGTCGTTGTATCCATCTTTCGGTTTTGTGGTTGATTTGTCTGGACTCGATTCGTTGACCTGATTTGGCAGTAAATCCGGTTCCTGATTTGGCAGTAATTCCGCTTCTGAGTTCGAGTCCGAAACTGATCTTGATTCGATCGTGATTCGTCCGAGTCTGCTCTTGGTTGGATGACTCGTTGATTCCTCAACCCGTTAGCTTGATTCCGCACGTGAGTGGATTCATTCCGTTGTTTGCGTGCGGTTCGTTAGCCTTGTAGCCTCGTTAATTCGTTTCGTCGCGTATCATTTGGCTTCGGTGTTGTGGACTAACGATCGTGTCTGCATACGTCGCCCGATGGTCGGTTTGTCGAATCGGCATCGTCGAGCTGTGTTAAGGGACCTATAGGCAGTTTTATACTCCTACAGATACCCCATTCAAAGTATTTCAGCCTCGTTCTTTTATAGAAGAGTCTGGAATACTTTGGATATGATTGTCCTATCCTTCGATCGGTTATGACGGGATATTTGGAATGGCTTCTATTCTTGATTCCTTCAGTCCTCCAGGCTATTCGGTACTTTGTTGAATATCTGTAAGGGTTCCGATGCTGCATTTATTGTCTGACCGTCTGTCGAAATTTTGAATTTGAAGTCGATTCTCGATTTCCTGACTTTTTAGCTCGAATTTGCTGTTTCAACATAGAACTGACCATCGATTGTCGGTGTTGAATCTTCATTTACAACGCGTTGTCCGGCGTTTGAGCTTCCTTGTGACGCGTTGTCCGGCATCCAAGCTTCATTACGACGCGTTGTCCGGCGTCCAGGCTTCATTGTGACGCGTTGTCCGGCGTTCGACACAGTTTATACTCGTACGTCTGCTGGAGTATACACAGTTTAAGCTCCTAAGGAATTGGAGCGTGGCAGATACTTGAGTCACGAGACCAATCCATAGAATTGATGCATCAATGACTCGTATTTATAGAATTTTTGATAAATTCTCAGCCATCAACGGATTTGATAAGCCTTTACCGACTACCGTTTGAGTCGGGCTAGCATGCGAATTGTTTAAGTCCGTTCCATATGTGACGTTAAGCTAAAAGTGTTAAACCTTTTAGTGCTACGATATTGAATACGTAGACTTCATCTTTCTCCTATGAAAAGACTAAACAGCAACGTGTATGAGACGTTGACTTAAGATTTTTGGCAAATCCTCAGCCTTCAATGGATTTGATATGCTCTTACCGATTACCGTTTGAATCGGGCTTACATGCGGATTGTTTTAGTCCGTTCCGCATGTGACGTTGTGCTAAAGGAATGAACTCCCTTAGACTTTGTGCTATGATGTTGAATACATAGGCTTTACTATTTGTTGCGGGAATAGGTTACCCGGCGACGCGTGTTAGGTGTTGACTTTAGGATTTTTGGCTAACCCCCAGCCTTCAACGGATTTGATTAGCCTTTACCGACTACCGTTTAAGTCGGGCTAGCATGCGGATTGTCTAAATCCGTTCCGCATGTAACGTTATGCTAACGGAATGAACTCCCTTAGACTTTGTGCTACGACTTCGAATACGTAGACTTCGCTATTGTTACGGGAATAGGCTACCCGGCAACGTGTTTTAGACGCTGACTTATCCCTACTTAGGCTTCGGGATAAAGGTCCCCAGAATCAGGTTCTGATATCTTTTTCTACGGACAAAGACTAAACCGGCGACGCATGTTAGGCATCGGCATATCCTTTCTTAGGATTCAGGATGAAATTTCCCATGCGTGTAAGGCATGGATTTTGGTGTTATTAATAACAACCTGCCACAATGTTGAATATGTGGGCGGGTGTTCTTTTTAACGGTTAAAAACTAACCGGCAGCGCGGGTTAGGAGCAGACTTATCCTTGCTTAGGTTTTAGGATAGAATACCCCAGAATCAAACTCTGGTGTCTTCTTCTACGGAGAAAGACTAAACCGGCAGCGCGTGTTAGACGCAGACTTATCCATGCTTAGGATTCAGGATAAACTTCCTAAGATGAATCCTAAATTTTTGGAAAAGGATTGGTGTGGGAAAGAAGAGTTTTATATTCTATTTCCCGGTCTTTTTTTGGGTGAAGGCGAACCCGAATACAAGGAAGGAAGAATTTTATATTCTATTCCCAGTTGGAAAGGAGACTCGAGGTGGGATCTCCACCCCATAGAATCCGGAAAGGTGAAACTGAGAGTGGGATCTCTACTCCGAGAATCAAAAAGATTCGGATAACCCTAACTGTCGGAAGGTTTGATTACCGAACTAAAGATGAATTTCTCGTTTATCGAGAGTGAATCATGGTCTTGGTCCTAACTGTAGGAAGGTTTGACCAAGCGGGAGCTTGAGATGACCCTAACTGTAGGAAGGTTTGATCACTCGATTTAAAAGTGGACCTCTCGTTCATTGGAGGAATCGAGATGGGATTTTGGTTGTGGTCCTAACTGTAGGAAGGTTTGACCAAGTGGGAGGTTTAAAACGATCCTAACTGTAAGAAGGTTTGATCGCTCGATTTGTGGGCCTCTCGTTCATTGGAGGAATCGAGAGGGGATTTTGGTTGTGGTCCTAAGATTTGACCAGGTAAACGGTGGGTTTAGTGCTTATCACTTTATTTGTAATGATCGGGTTATCCCTAAGAAAATTACATGTAACATTCTTTCGGGAACTTCCCGTCACATGAATTATCCACCCCCAGCTTTTCTTGCGAAACTGGGTTTATCATTGTATCGGCTGCATGATCGGGTTATACTTAAGAATACCACACATAGCATTCTCCAGGAACTTCCCGTAGAAGAAAGGAAATAGTTTAGACTCATATACCTATTGGAGTATCAGGGAGCAGTTTAACCTCTTATACCGGTCGGAGGATTGAGAAGCAGTTTATACTCATATACTCTTCGGAGTGTTAAGAAGCAGTTTATACTCTTATACTTATCAGAGTGTCAGGGAGCAGTTTAACCTCTTATACCGGTCGGAGGATTGAGAAGCAGTTTATACTCATATACTCTTCGGAGTGTTGCCGTTCTCAACTGGCTTACTCTAGCGTTATGACGCCGGCTTCAACCAAGGTCTGGATGCTATTCTTTAAAGTAAAGCAGGCCTTGGTGGGATGAAGGATCCTCCTGTGGTACGCGCAGTACTTCGGATCCGCAGTATCGTCAGCTTCCTCCTGATTTGTGATCGGTGGCAGCTTGATCTTGTTATTTTCAAGGAGGGATTTGAAGATGGCTGGAACATCTTCGTCCTTGAAGGAGTACTCTTTTTAGGGCCTCTGATCCGAAGTCTTCTGCTATCTCCGGGACTGCTGTTGCGACGTTTGATTAGCATCGACAGCCGCTGCAGGTGTCTTGCCCTTACCACGGGAGGTGAAGTTTGAGTTCGGAGGATTAATCGTCGATTGACTCCTCTCGGCCTTATTCCTTCGGAGGAAGCGTTCAGCTTGTTCACCACGCACCTTTAAGTCTTTCCAAGTGTTGGACGGTGCTGTCCCCATTGCTTCCAACATGTCCAATGCGAGGTTGTTGTGGCAAGTCTGGAGAATGAACTCCTCAGTGATCGGGTCCCGACAGTTCATCGCCTTGTTCCGGAACCTTTTGACGAAGGTATCAACTAATTCCCCGTCTTTCTGTTTCTCATCCAGCAATGATCTGATAGATATCTCGGTGTCGTTGTCGAAGAAATTGGTGAGGAATTTAGTCTCCATGTCGTCCCAGCTATTCACACTTCCTGGCTTGAGGCGGCGATACCAATCGAAGGCGGCTCCACGAAGAGTGCCCACGAAGGACCGTACCATCAGAGGTTCGTTACCAGAAATAACCCCCAAGTGTGATTTGAAGTAAATCACATGCTAAGTGGGTGAACCCTTCCCATCAAACGGCGTGAAGTTGATTAGGTTGAACTTCGTCGGGTATGGGATTGATTCCCATTCTCTTGGGTATGGACAAGGAATGCCCGTTTTCTTTATCTCTTGAGCGGAAATCAATGTATTGATTTTGCTCTCGAGATTTTTAATCTTCAAACTTTCACCTGTGTTTTCGTTAGCACGATTCTGAGGTGGAAGCGTAGCGTTGTGACTAGCATCCTCATTACCACCCCCTGCATTGACGGGCGGATTATTGGCATTGCGAGCTTCATCTGTATCCTGGTGCTCATCTTCCTGAATAACTTGGTTACGGCGGCTTGGTTCGCCTTGCTGGCCATCTGCATTTCGAACCTGAAGCTCTCCTGTTGTTTGGCCATGGCTTCCTCGAGTATCTTAGCCACTTGTTCCGCGATTATCATGAATGACTCGCGGGGTTGTCCTTCACTGGATACGGTATTGTCCGATGCAATTGCCGAGCCGGCATCTGATTCTTCATCTCCCGAAGGTAATCTTGTCCGAACCCTACCATACGTTGCACGAATAATAGCTCCGGACTGCAGACGAGTTACACGACGGGGCACCTCTGGAATCGCCTCGGGGTTGTCCTGAGCCGATGTTCCCTTGCTGGTCATATTGGCGGTGACCCTCGGAAATTCTCCATCACCGACCACCGTTCTTCTTTGCCAGAAACGCCTATGCCTTGGTTTTGGCGTTTCGGTACTAAGCCCTTTGAACACTGAAACTCTCTCGGAGACTGCCTTGATGCAATTACACTCAGACAGTACCGCCCGAATGAGCTTTGAACAAGGGCACTGAGTTTCTAGCCTTCGAGGACTTCTCTTCCTGGCTTTGCTCGTACCCCCAGCACGATAGTACAACTCGTCCGTTTGAAAGTTGGAGCAACCTATCGTGTGTTGGCACGATTTCTCAGGTATAACGCAATCATCATCAGACGATAACGTTTCCTTCTGAGAGCGAACTACCTTCTTCGGGCTTTCGAGAGTCACGCGCCTCGAAACGTGCCTTTGTGGGCGTGAATTCTCAACGGGCTCCTGAACTTCAATGCACAAAGTAGTGCGCTTGGGTACCATGATTTCTTTGTCATGTTGAGGGTTGCGGCGACCCCCGGCATGTTGATTCGTTCGGGGCTTTCTTAGTGGGCCCAAACGCTCTTGGACTGGAGCTTTGCTTCGCTCCTCGGGAAGTGGACCGAGGAGCTCCAAGACTAACTTCCTTTTCTGAGACGGTCCTGCGGGATCTCCCGGAGCAGTTGTGGAAATCATCGGCGGTTTGGATTGATTCGCCGAAAGTTACACTTTCAAAGGCTGCAGTTGCTGCTCCTTGGTCTGAACCGCCGCTTCAGACTTCGGCCTCAAAACTTTACGAGTTGGTGGCGGTTTCTTGGCCACATTTTTCTGCAGCTTTCTACGGGCTTCTTCAGCTTGAGCCCGTGCCTGCGCTGATAGTGCGCGGCGCTTGCGAATGCGCTCTTCCAGCGTTAAACGGTTCCGTTTGACACGGACCCATTCCATTGTGGGTAACTTGGAAGAGCCGCCGTTCATCTGTTGTTGAGGCTGTTTACCTCTCTTGTTCTTCAGATCCGTATTGTAACGGATCCCGTCAACTGACTCCATGGCCTTTGTGAATTGTTTCGCAAGGCGTTGACGTTGCCTTTGGCGGGCTCTCTTCGAGAGAGTCACCACGCCCTCTGCGGCAGAAGGGTTGGCCAGAGCAGATCCGACCTGGTTGGGAATTAGAGGAATCTCACACGATGCGACTTTGGCATCCAGCGGGGTGAGATCTTCGTTGGTGTTTTCAACATCTTCGTACCAACGAGCTTTTCTCCTGGCGGAGAACTTCTTGGACTTGCGGGGGGAGGTTGATCCGGACAAGGACGACAGGTACTCCTCGAACTTCTGTTGGTCGAACTCGTATTCGACCTCCTCCACGACCGGGATCGAGATCCGCGGCTGCGACGCTCCGATCTCGACAGCGAGATCGGCGGCACCCACTGTGGTCGCCAGATTGTTCGTGGGAAAAATCGTTGCTTTCTTCATCGATGCCATTGCCATCTTAAATAACTATTTTTCGGTTACAAAGATCCGGTCTTTTTATAAGATCCGGTTATAATAAAATCAAAGAAAATAAAACGATTACAACTTTCTCCTTTTGCCGAACAAATCACGAGCTCCTGTTTTGCGGTCGCTCGCTTGCGTGGGTTCTTCACCTACGCCGGGGTTTATCCGTTGACCACCACACGATCTAGATCCGGTCGGATCTACGCAGTACGACGGGTATTATTTCATGAAGGAAATAATAGCCGGGGGGATTATTTCACCAAGGAAATAATCGCCCAAATCTCGGGATCAAAGACCAAGCTTTGATCCGGAGTACGCCTGCGTAGATTGAGATCCGGTCCTCTCGAACTCTTGCCTTATTTGGCGTTGATGATCGCCGAGCACCAGATCTGGAATAGCGAGTCCTCGAAGTCCCAAAGCTTGGATCTTTTTTAGATCTGAGTCTTGAATCCAGCAGAGCTTCGCCTCTCCAAAATTTTCAACCCTTGAAACAATAAACCACCTCTTCTATTTATAGGCAACCAGATCTGTGCCTTGGCACAGATCTGGGCCGGCCACCGAGCCACCTTGAGGTGGCTCGGTTTCGGCCGAACCCCTCTAGTTGTTGGGTTTCCGTTGTTTTCCGTCATTGTATCCGTTTTTTGGTTTTGTGGTTGATTTGTCTGGACTCGATTCGTTGACCTGATTTGGCAGTAAATCCGGTTCCTGATTTGATAGTAAATCCGCTTCTGAGTTTGAGTCCGAAACTGATCTTGATTCGATCGTGATTCGTCCGAGTCTGCTCTTGGTTGGATGACTCGTTGATTCCTCAACCCGTTAGCTTGATTCCGCACGCGAGTGGATTCATTCCATTGTTTGCGTGCGGTTCGTTAGACTCGTTAATTCGTTTCGTCGCGTATCACTTGGCTTCGGTGTTGTGACTAATGATCGTGTCTGCATACGTCGCCCGATGGTCGGTTTGTCGAATTGGCATCGTCGAGCTGTGTTAAGGGACCTATAGGCAGTTTTATACGCCTATAGATATAAGTCACTTTGACTTCTCCCTTTTCTACAATATCTCGAATATAGTGATACTGGATCTCAATATGTTTTCCTTTGGAGCTATTCGCACCACTATTGATTAAGCTAATTGCTGCTTGATTATCACAATAAATATCAATAGGTCCTTCTAACAAATTAAGATCAAGATCAATCAAAAACCGTCTTATCCAGACAGCATGTGTAGTTGCCATACTGCAAGCTATATATTCAGCTTCTTGCGTATATCTAGCAACACACCCTTGTTTCTAGCTACTCCAAGAAATAGTTCCTCCTCCAAAGATGAATAAGTGTCCCGAAGTGGACTTTCCATCATCTTTATCACCTCCGAAATCAGCATCGGAATAACCGAGGAGTTCAAGCGAATTAGCTTGATAAACTAATCTATGAGTCAATGTACCTCTGATATACGTCATAATCCTTTTAACAGCTTCCCAATGTGCTGGTCCTGGATTACTTTGATATCGACTGACTAGACTCATAGCATAAGCTATATCAGGTCTGGTGCACAACATTGCATACATCAAGCTTCCAATTGCTTGAGCATAAGGAACATCTAACGGCTTCTGCTCCTCTCCAGGGCTTTGCTCTTTACATAACCTCTTTCCCGTAACCAACGGAGTTGGTGCTGGATTGGAATTCTCCATTCCAAACCTTTTAAGAACTGATCTTAAATATTTTTCTTGGTTTAAACTTAGCATTCTAGACTTTCTATCTCGAATTATTTGAATTCCAAGAATATATGATGCATCTCCCATGTCTTTCATCTCAAATTTTTTGCTGAGATCTACCTTGATTTTATTCAACATTTCTATGTCATTTCCAGCGAGCAATATATCATCCACATATAATGACAATATAGTAAACTTGCTCCCACTTTTCAAGACATATACGTAATTATCTAATTTATTTTGAATAAAACTAAGTTTAGTAACTGCATCATGAAATTTGAGATACCATTGTCTAGAAGACTGTTTTAAACCATATAGAGATTTCATTAATTTGTAAACTTTATGTTCATGTTCTTTCACCTGAAAACCTTCAGGTTGTTGCATGCATATTGCTTACTTTAACTCTCCGTTAAGGAATGCAGTTTTAACATCCATTTGGAATAACTCCAAATCAAAATATGCAACAATAGCCAAAATAATTCTAATGGATGCAAATTTAGCTACAGGAGAATACGTCTCCTGAAAATCTATTCCTGCCTTCTGGTTATAACCTTAGGCAACTAACCGTGCTTTGAATTTATTAATAGATCTATCAACACGATATTTCTTTATGAGCACCCATTTGCATCCTATGGCTTTTCTATTTTCTGGTAGATCACATAACTCTCATACCTTATTCTTTTCTATAGAATCAAGTTCTTCTCTCATAGATTCTAGCCATAAAGCTGATTCATGCGATTTCATCGCATCAGAAAAGGTTAAGGGATCTTGTTTTTCTACATTTGTATCTACCAAGAAACAGGATGGCTCACATGAATACAAATAGTAATCATCCATCCATGAAGGTTGTGTTCTTGGCCTTTTGTTGCCTACAACCGGTTGATTAGGTACATTATTTTCCATAGGTATTTTATTATTTTCAAGGTTAGGTTCATTCACAATATCAGAGTCATTAGTGGGAACAACACTGTAATAATCATCATCTATTACAGTTAGAGGTTCTGTTTCCTCTCGAACTTGTTCTTCTTCCTCTAAATTCTCTAGAAATGTAGCATCTCTGCTTTCAATGACTCCTTTTTTTATTGTGGAACTTATAACCTTTTGACTTTTCTGAATATCCTATGAATCTACACTTTATTGTTTTAAAATCCAACTTATCTCTAAGTTGACATGGAATGAGAGCATGGGCTATAGATCCCCACTTCCTGAGATGACTCAAATTAGGTTTCCTCCCATTTCATAATTCATAAGGTGTAGATATAACTGATTTGGTGGGAATTCTATTTAAAATATAGTTTGTAGTTAACAATGCTTCTCCCCAAAAGTTTTTAGAGAGACCAGAATGAGACAACATGCATCTAACTATATTTAATAATGTTCTGTTTTTTTTTCAGCAACACCATTCTGTTGTGGCGTATACGGCATTGTTGTATGCCTTTTAATTCCATGCTGAATACAATAAGTTTCAAATTCTTTAGAATTATATTCTCCACCTCTGTCAGTTCTCAAAATTTTGATTTTCAATCCAAGTTGGTTTTCAACTTCTGTCTTATATCTCTTAAAACACTCAAAAGCTTCTAATTTTCTAGATATAAGATAGATGTGTGCAAACTTAGAATAATCATCTATAAAAGTAATAAAATATTCTTTATTACTATGAGTTTTGACACTTAGGGGACCACAAATATCCGAGTGTATCAACCCTAAAAGTTCATTGGCTCTCTGTCCGCCAATAAAAGGTTTTCTAGCCATTTTACCAGTTAAACAATGTTCACATGGTGACAATTGAATATTAGATAGTGTAGGAAGCAAGTTCATTCTGATAATTTCTTTATTTTTGAAATACTAGCATGTCCTAGTCTAGAATGCCACAATTCAGATTCGGAAATATAACAAGTCAAGTAGTTCAAATTCGAAATTTTATTATCGGAATTATTACAAACTACTGGAAGAATGCATAATTCATGCTCGGGTACATATTTACCCATAGCATACACTTTATTATTCTTGCCTATAAAAACCCTGTTATTATAGAACCTCACTTCCAGTCCTTTCTTCATCAAGCTGGGAACAGAGATCAGATTGCGTCTAATTCCTGACGCATAGAACACATCTTTGAGGACAAGAATGCTGTCCCTAAGATCCAATCTATACGAACCAATACCTTCTACATCGAGATAGGTATTATTTCCCATATAGATTCTCTGTTCTCCTTTCTTCAGCTCGGTGAATTCTATGACTCCATTCTTGTCCTTTGCGATATGCCTAGTCGCACCAGAGTCGATCCACCAACCACTGATATCCGTCATCACAGCATTACATTCCGTCACACCGACGAATTCTCTTTTGCTAGTACCCCCTTGTTCTGGATGCTTATAGCCTCCTTTATTCTCCTGCTTTTCACCTTGTAGGCAATTGGGTTTGAAATGCCCGAACTTTCCACAATTGTAGCAGGCTCCGCGGGGTACTTTCTTTCTCTTGAACTGCTACGATTTCGGTCCTCGTGGTTATGATTTACTAGAACCAGGGTTCTTATAGCTTCCAGCATTATGCCTCTGGCGGACATAATTCAGCTCTTGCTGCACCATAATTAGTTCTGATTCCTTCTTACTGACTATTAAGTCATGTTCTATCGCTAGGTGCATAGGAAGATCAGTGACAGACTTAATGGCAGGATTCATTCTTAATGTGGTGGCAGCCACAACAAGTGAAGGGGGAAGACTATTTAAAATGGTTGCCACTTGCATTCTTTCCAGGATTTCGGTCCCAGCAGTGAATAAGTTCTTAGCAATGACAATCATTTTATTTATATGCTCTAAGACATTGTCTTCCTCTTGCATACGACAAGAATTATACTTATGCAAGAGGAGTTGAATGTTAACTTCAGAAGCAGTGTCGTATTTTTCTTTTATTGTATTCCACATGTCCATGGAAGTCTTATAAGTTTTAAAAACTTTGATTAAGTTATCTTCCGTGAACATGAGCATAAGACTTTTCGCATTTTTATCTTTCAACTTCCACTGTTCAAACCCTTTCTTTTCTTCAGGTATAGATTTATAAGTAAGGGTTGGAGCAGTGGTTTCGATTATATCATCAATATTATCATGAATAAGAGCATACCCTATTTTTCTATGCCACATATCATAATTACTGTCATTAAATTTGTTAATTTTTTCTAGTTTTGATAGAACGAGTTTACTAGCCATTCGGTAGAGAACTAAAACTAAATTAAATTTTAAATATGTATAAGGTTGATATTTTGACAATTATACAAAAAATATAGTTAGATAAATTAAAAAAATTAAAATGAACCTGATTGTTTCGAGTTGATGAAAGAGACTCCAATTTGTGCGAGATTATCACTCAGCGGAGTTGATTGGATCAGCACTTGTCGAAGTTCTGTCATCGTTTTTGACCGGATTTGGAGATGATCTGATGCTATCGTTGGATTCCACTGGATCAAGACAACTATAACTGGCTAATATTTTTTTAAAGGCTGACTTTAACAAGTGAGAATGGTTTGTTGAGGTGAACGTGGGCCTGATGACTGGGCCTGACTTTGATTAAATTAATAAAGATGGAAAGGTTTAGCTTTGATTCAAAAAAAATGGGCTTTGCTGGTTGTGGGGTATTGGGCCTGACTTTGATTTAAAACAGATGGGCTTGGCTTTAATTTCAAAGAGAAACAGAAGTTGAAGAGTTGATCTTCGGTTAAGAGATTAGATCTGATTTAGCTAGGGTTTTTCAACCTCAAAGAGCAAGAGGCGACTGACTACTCTATTCTTCTCCAAAAAAAAAATCTCGATCTCGAGGCCTCTGATCTCCTTCAGTCGTCGACGTCACAGCAGGCTCGTCGTCGTCGTGGTTGTTAATTGCAGAGTCGTCGAAGTCGATGGAGGCGCAGTCGTCGCTGTCGATCGAAGCAACAAGGGTCGTCGAGTTGTCGTCATCGATCGATCGTCACAGCAGAGTAGTCGAGGTGGCCGATTGACGCAGAGCTCAAAGGGGGCGGCGATGAGATCAACCTGGCTCTGATACCAGTGAACGAAATCGAAGAAGAAGAATAGATTTTGAGGGGCTCCGGTAATGGGTAAGGGTTTGATTTTGTTTCTTTGTTGCATTTTTCTCAAGGAGATTACTCCTCTTTATATAGGAGCCAGAACCCATTATCTCCATCCCCTCATAACCGCTACCGAGAGAATTTCTCTCAACAAACCTAATTTTTCTCCACATTCTTCTCAAACGAACGTTGATTTGGTCATCTTAGACCAGGTCAAGCTAACACTCCATACTCGGGCGAGAGTACAGAACTTCAGCTTAGATGAATAAGATTACCCAAAAAATTAATAATAAAAATTACAGAGGGCAAAAAACAATTTTTTTAAAAACAGAGGAGAGGAGAAAAAGCTTTATTTTCTTGTGCTTGTGGAATGTGAATAAGGGGTGTGCATTTATAGGGTTGAGGGAGAGAATTCTTTTTCAATTTCCGATGTGAGACTAAAACACAAAGACAAAATTGCATTTTCTCAATAAATATCCAACATAATATTCGTAGAGGATCTTCTCATACAAAGAGTAAACAGTAAATAAAGAGCTACATTCTCATCGCCTCCGCGCCTAAATGCAGAAAGAAGATCAGGTTATGTAACAAAGGTCCTTCTAAGTCACGTAGTCCTGTTAATTATCTATGTGAAATTAGAAAGTAACTAACCAATTTCTCAGTCACATATTCAAAAGAATTTGCCTCATCAGTGAGGTCCACTTTGCCCTCTTAGCAAAAATAACAAATTGCATGCAAAATGTCAAATGAATCTGGGTGGTGATCTTGATCCAAATAAGCTAGTCGCATCATAGTGGAGACGTTAATGGTAGCAAATACAGAAACCGGAACTGATTAACAATAAGATGAATCTCCGAATTATAATTCAGGAATAAAGCGTCATGTTCAAACAAAAAACAAAAACATGCAGCCAAAATAAAGGGGAATCCTATGTTGCGCATAGCGGAAATTTCGGCAGCATCTCGGCACAACAAAAGAGTCAGATCATAATAGGAAATCCTGTTTCACAAAGGAAACAGAAACATTAAGCAAAATATCTCAACCAAGTGAGATATCAGCTCTTTCTCTCATCAGTTCTAGGACTGACCTATCGAGGAAACCTAAAAGCTATTACAAATCACACAAATAGCGAGACAACCAATTTTACGTGGTTTGACAAATTGCCTACGTCCACGGGGCAAGGAGGGGGAGATTTACTACTAGAGGGAGAGAATACGACTAGGTTTTACAATCACTCAATCTAAACCCTCACACAAACTCTCAAACCTCTCACACAAATATCTCTCTCAACACAGCAAAACAAAAGCTCCTTTTCTTTCTGCAGCCGTACACCACAAACCCTTGCACGCAGTCCAAAGAACTCTGCTGCGTCTTTCAACTGCAGCCGCAAAAAGGAGCTCGGTGCAATTTTTCTCCCGCAGCCAAATCTCCTCGCGCTCACCAAAAAAAAAAAAAAACCTAGGCACAGAACTTATATTGCTTCATATCAGGGTGGGCCTTTGTCCTTTGTGGGCCTATCACGAGATGTTCCCAAAACTGCAAAACGCGCTCCTGCTCAATGTTGTGGCCCCCACACGCTGTCCCTTCACAATTCTCCACATCAGCGATGTTTCTTCCAAAACTGAGCCGACAGCAAAGCAACCAAATGTCCCACTTGTTGTGTCCAGTACGCCGTGAAATAATTCACGATAACGGACTCAATCCACAACAAGTCGAGATTCAAATGAGAATGAGATCACTCTCCAAACGTCGGTATCTACTCACCAAATCGGCTGCATCATAAAATGACTGCATACGTATCCTCTTGCCCAAGGAATCAAGCCTTCACGTAGTTCACCCAAATGGCCGCCAACGGCCTTAACAATCACGAATGTGCAACAAGTTTTGACAATGATCAAACTTATTGCTCAGAACCACCTTAGTGAGTATATCCGCCGGATTATACTTCGTGTGGACTTTCATAATTTCCACATCTCTATCTTCAAGAACATCCCGAACGAAGTGATAACGAACGTCAATGTGCTTCGTTCTTGCATGAAAAACCTGATTCTTCACCAAATAGATAGCACTCATGCTATCACAATGAATAGTGACGAATCTCTGCAATATACCAAGTTCTTCCAAAAGTCCTCGAAGCCAAATAGCCTCCTTCATAGCCTCCGTAACCGCCATATACTCTGCCTCCGTCATAGACAAAGTCACCGTAGACTGTAAGGTGCATCTCCAACACACCGGCGCACAGGTCAAAGTAAACACATATCCTGTAATAGACCGGCGCTTATTTAAATCCTTGGTATAATTCGAATCAACATAGCCAATGCATAGCTGCCCACTTGTAGTGTCCCGCTCATAAACTAAACCAACATTGAGTGTACCTCGAATGTACCTCAAAATCCATCTCACGACGTCCCAATGACCCACTTCTGGATCGTGCATGTATCTCGATACCATGCTCACCGTCTGTGATAAATCCGGTCTTGTACATACCATCACATACATCAAACTCCCAACCACGCTCGCATATGGAGTCTTCGACATCAACTCTTGATCTTCAACTGATTTTGGTGAAAGACCAGCTGAAAGCTTCAAATGGGCTCCCAGAGGTACACTAACTGGCTTCGTATCCATGCTAACATGGAATCCCTGTAGAACCTTCTTCAAATAAGCCACCTGTGTCAAACAAATTCTGCCCTTCTTGTCTCTGCTAATCTCCATCCCTAGAATGCGCTTCGTCTTGCCCAAATCCTTCATCTCAAACTCATTTGAAAGCTGAACTTTTAACTCATCTATAGCCAATCTGGAAGTAGAGGCAACCAACATGTCATCGACATAGAGCAACAAATAAATGTATGCACCTCCTTTCAACTTATGAAAATATACGTAAGGATCAAACTGGCTCCGAGTGTACGAATGACCAATCATAAAACCATCGAATCGCCTATACCACTATCGAGAGACTACTTCAAATCATATAGCGATTTCTTTAATCTACAAACCAACTTATCTTTCCCTGTAGCTCGGAATCCCAATGGTTGAGTCATATATATTTCATTAAGATCACCATGAAGAAATACCATCTTCACATTCAACTAATCTAACTCCAAATCATATTGTGCCACCAAAGCTAGCAAAATCCGAATCGAAGAATGCTTCACCACCGGAGAGAAAACCTCATTATAGTCAATACCTTCTTCCTGTGCATAGTCCTTCGTAACCAACCTAGCTTTTAACTTCAATGGAGTACCCTCAATTTCCTCCTTCTTCGTGTATACCCACTTGCAACCAATTGCCTTCCACCCCTTTGGAAGCTCAACAAGCTCCCATGTATCGTTCTTATGAAGAGATTTTATCTCCTCCTGCATAGCCACCTATCACGAATTAGCCTTCGATCTCTGCTCAGCCTCTCTGAATATAGCAGGCACCATCTCATCAATACTCTCCACTAAAAGTGCATACGCAACTGTGTCGGTATACCGTGCTGGCATCTGTATGTTTCTCCTCTGTCTCTGAACCGCAATCGAATCCTGAAACTGAGCCGTCAGTCACTGATCCTGCACATCAGTACTCGTATCCCTTGTGTCATCGTTGTGCTCTCCTGACGTCATCTCAATCGACACTCTAATGGATACTGTACCATCTGGACAATGTGAAGCTGCATCGATCTCTACCACCTGTGATATCTCCTTCGTCTGGTCGCTCTTCGCCTGATAAGAGCTGGAAAGCTTCAAGATAGAAGCCTCATCAAACGTGACGTCCCTACTCAACACAATCTTCTTATCAACTGGATCCTAAAGCGTGCATTCCTTGACACCATGCTTGAATCCTACAAATATGGTCTTCCTAGCTCGATGTTCAAATTTATCTGTTCTCACATGATAAAATGCAGGGCACCCAAATACCTTGAGCTGGTCATAGTCGTGTGCTGGCTCTCCCGACCATAATTCTATAGGGGTTTTCCCCTCAATCGCAAATGAAGGCAGCCTATTAATGAGGTTGCTCGCATATGTAAGTGCCTCAGCGCAAAATATCTTCTCCAAACAACTCTGCAATAATAAGCATCAGATCTTCTCCAGTAAAGACCGATATAACCTCTCTGCCACCCTATTTTTCTGTGGTGTATGACTAACCGTGAAGTGCCTCTCTATGCCCTCGTCTCGATATAGCTGCAGAAAAGGGTCTGATGTGTACTCACCACCGTTGTCGGATCGCAACGTCTTGATCTTTCTCCCGGTCTGTAGTTCCAATCTCTTCTTCCACTCCACAAAAAAATCTAGGACTTTACTCTTCTTCATCATGGTGTACACCCAACAATGACTAGAATAGTCATCTACAAAAGTGACGAACCAATGTTTACCACCAAATGATGCAGTCTTGGTGGGACCCCAAACATCTGTGTGCATGTAGTTTAGGATGCCCCTCATCCTATGAATGGCCATCCCGAACTTCCCTTCATCTTCTTGTCAAGAACACAGTGGTCACAGGATTCAACTTTACCACTCTTGGCTCCTTTCAATAGCCCCTGCTTGCACAAAGCCTGCAGTGACTTTTCTCTTGTGTGCCCTAACCTATAGTGCCAAAGCCTGCTCATGTCCGCCTCTGAAATAGCCGAAGTAACCTAGCCAACCTCGGTTCTCCCCTTCAGATAATACAAGTTCCGATTGTGGACTCTCTTCATCACCACCAAAGATCCCTTAGTAACCTTCGCTACAGCATTTTCAAAGGTTACATTGAATCCCTTCACCTCCAAAGATCCAACTGAGATAAGTTTCTTTTTCAGTTGAGGAACGAATCTCACCTCCTTTAATTCATGGACTACTCCATCGTGCATCCGGATCTGCACAGTACCTATCCCACAAATGTCACAGGATTGATTATTTCCCATGACAACAATGCCCCCATCGAGTCTTTCGAACGATGCAAACTAGTCTCGCCTAGGAGTCACATGATAAGTAGCATCGGAATCAAGCATCCAATTGATGCATCCATATGGTTCACCTCCGGAGTAATCAGTAGAGAAAAGCACGAATCATCAGAATCATCGCCTTTCATAATATTCACCTCGTTGGCATTTGGGCCCTTTTTCTTACCATTCTCTTTCTCTTTGAGCTTCGGGCAGTTTCTCTTCCAATGTCCATGCTCCTTGCAGAATGCACATTAGTTCTTTTCTAATTGGTGGCGGCTTCTTGACTTTGACCTCCCTCTATTATCACCTTTCGGATATGGGCTTCTACCTCTCATTGACAATGCCTCTCCTGAAGTACTAACGCGGGAAGTCTCCTTGTCCTTCCTCCTCAAGTCATAGTTCGTCAAAGCGTTAGTTACTTCACTATAGCTGATAGAAGATCTCCCATTCAACAAAGTGAGCACAAAGGTGTCATATTCCTCATCCGGTAAAGAGCCCAATAAGATAATAGCCTTGTACTCATCCGAAATCTTCTCATCAACAATTGCCAAGTCCGACAACAACTTAGTATAGTTGTTCACATGCGCTGCTAGTGAGGTGCCTCTGGACATCTAAAATCTGAAGAGTCTTTGCAGCAAGTACAACTTGTTCTCAACACTCTTCGTGAGATACTTGTTGTTGAGAATTTCTCACATCTTCATTGCAGACGTCATCCTAATCATATTATATTTCAGTTCCTGTTCCAAACAGGACCTGATCACCCCACACGTGTTTCTATTCATCTTCTCCCATATCGCCTCATCATATTTAGGTGGCCTCTCGTGGACCATGATGGTCTCTTCCAAATTCTGAGCATTGAGCGCATCCTGTACGTCGCTCATCCACAAACCAAAGTTGATTTTGCCGTTATACTTCACCATACTAATCTTAGTGTTCTGAAAACCAACTTGTATTATACTCGCTATCGACTTGCTGCTTTCATCTTCTTCTCCCATTGCAAACTAACTCCAAATTATAGAGAAAGAACAAATTTAATAGCAATTAGGAACCAGCCAACTGAACCCTAGATCAGATTCCAAATAGATCTCCTATCAACACGAGGAAAGTGAAATCTTCAACGAACTCCTAATGCTATCTCCACCGAAGCCTAGAACTCCAAGAACCAAGCTTCACACAAGAATCTTCCTCCACCAAACTCCAAAACCCTAGATCTAAAATCTGGGCTCTGATACCACTTGTTGCGCGTAGCGAAAATTTCGGCAGCACTTCGACAGCACAACAAGAGAGCCAGGTCGCGATAGGAAATCTTGTTTCACAAAAGAAACGTGAACCTTAAGCAAAATATCTCAACCAAGTGAGATATCGGCTTTTCCTCTCATCAGTTCTAGGACTGACCTGTCGAGGGAACCTAAAAGCTATTACAAATCACACAAATAGTGAGACAACCAATTTTATGTGGTTCGGCAAATTGCCTATGTCCACGGGGCAAGGAGGGGGAGATCTACTACTAGAGGGAGAGAATACAACTAGGGTTTACAATCACTCAATCTAAATCCTCACACAAACTCTCAAACCTCTCACACAAATATCTCTCTCAACACAGCAAAACAAAAGCTCCTTTTCTTTCTGCAGCCATACACCACAAACCCTTGCACGTAGTCCAAAGAACTCTGTCGCGTCTTTCAACTACAGCCGCAAAAAGGAGCTCGGTGCACTTTTTCTCCTGCAGCCAAATCTCCTCGTGCTCACCAGGAAAAAAACCTAGGCACGGAACTTATATTGCTTCATATCAGAGTGGGCCTTTGTCCTTTGTGGGCCTATCACGAGATGTTACCAAAACTGCAAAACACGTCTCCTGCTCAATGTTGTGGCCCCCACACACTGTCCCTTCACATCCCAAACTCCCTAGTTTCTGAAGAGGTTCATGCCGAGGATATATGATTTGCCCAAAACATACTATTTCCAAACTCCATAATTTTTGGAAGGGGTTCAAGCCAAGGATGTACATATAAGATTTGCCCAAAACATGCAATGCCAAAATCATGAACGTACTCTGATCGTAATCTTTTTCTAGAACACTTTTCCTGCTATCCATCACTGTAAATAATAGCTACGAAAAAAAGAATAATTCGCATAGGAATATAAAATTCTAAAGCAACTTGATTTTAGTTTCTTCCAGGTGTTTAGCTTTTTCCAGCTCTTGCTTTTCCTTAGCCATTTGGATCTTCATGACTTCTTAACAGTCTTCTGTTCTCCAACCAAGAACGCTCGAGCAAATCTAAAAAGATACAAGAATAGAGATTTCAAGGTACGTAAAGAAGGTGAGACCGCACAGTTAACAACTTGATGACTAGGATGCGCCAAACTATCTATCTTTGACAGCATTTTCAGATAGAACACCACCATATGCACGGTTCACTATCCTCCGGTTTCTAGCCAATCTAGACCTCTTGTACTCAGTAGGTCTTAGTGTTAGATATGGGTGCCCTTCAGGCAATTATTGTATATTGTAACATGACCTATATGAATATAACATCCTTGTTCAAAATGATAGTATGCTATTTTGGTCAGATTTATTTGGTATTTTAATACAGATAAAGTCCTTAGAATGATACTAGACTATCAGGTATTTCGGATATGATCGTAATGAAGAGATCTGATTTGTCGCTAACATATATTCTATAATGTTCCTAGTTGATGAAGTGTTGAAATGAGACATCATCCATTTGGGAAGACTAGTGTATACTCTATTTCTCCTTTGGAAGGATGATGATCCATCTCTTAGATCATTGATATAAGCTATTAAGATACAGTATACAGGTGACTTATTAGTCAATGAGTTGACTGAACGACTCACCGAGAACATCTAGTTGGTAATTATACTTAACTGTCAAACAAAAGTTCTCAAATGATATAGTACAAAGTAGTCTCATGACCTGAGGCATGAGTGTAATATCTTACATGTCAGTATAGGTGTACTTAGACTTTTACCTAACCACAATTCTCATCGAGTTGTGCATAACGGTTCTTGTTGGGTGCATCCTGAAGCATAAGTAGATATTAAGATACCAAGATAGGATTCTTCTCTCCCAGTATAGGTGGTTAATGTCATAAGATTGTTTGATATAACTATAACCTGAAAATTCTTGGCCGAGGTAAATAAAATAAACTGAGTGTTAGTTTGATCTTATAGGTTATGAGTTTAATATCAACAAACACTAATTGAGCAATTAGGGTTTGATAGTTTTCCATATCCTAGTCTTAATAGTTTGACATGATTTGATGAAGAGATTGGACTGTACGGTATTATCACTGAGTGATCCTGATAAAATTGTGTAAGCATCTTGCAGACATTTATCACAGCTTATACCCGGGTAGTCTTTATGTGTAGCTAGCACCTCTATTGTACTTGTGGATATCATCCACTGCCGAGTTCTTAAGTTGGGCTCTAGAGTCACACCAAACGCGTACTTAAATCATATGATATACACATTTATAGAGTAATGCGTATGATTGATACGCATATATGATTTTCACCGGATACACATAAACAGTTATATGTATCGGTAAAATTAGAAATGCCATGTGCTTAAGAAATGAATTCCAGTATTTTTCCCATAAATTTAACTTTTAGTCAACTTGTTGACTTTTTCGTCAACAGTTGACTTTTTGGTCATATGATGACTTATTAGTTAATGACTGGAAAATTACAAAATACCGTATTGATATGGTATTTTCATTTATAAAATACGTACTTCATTATACCTTGATTAATGAGTCATGATATGAGTCATTAAGGTGATATGGTTTGGGAACATGGTTTTAGCACATAGTTTTGATTCTTCATGATTCATTGCATGACTCATGAGATGATTCATTGCATGACTCATGAGAGAATCATTATTTTGATGACTCATGGTATGACTCATAGGATGAGTCATTCATGTCATGACATATTCTTCCTCTATAAATATGAGCTCTCTTTCTTCTTTCATTGCTAATGGAAAAATGAAATAAATAGTTTATTCATAGTTGCCTTCCATAAAAGAAAAGAAGAGAGATCTACCTCTTACTAAACTCTAGCAATCTTTGAGTAAGAGGAAGTAATAGGATTTTAAAGTACCCCGGGGTGGATATCTTGCCTTGTGTCTCAAGAAGACTCCGATTTTATCAAGCTCACTTGAAGACTTGGAGATCCACTATGAAGAGATTTACTACTACAAGGAGCAAGAGCTAGGGATTGTTTGATCTTCCATCGAATCACGTTTCGAAAGTATGATTTTCTAACTCTTATATGCTCTTTCTAATATAGGGATCATGTTAGATTTAATTAGGATGGTCCTAGCTTGTTTTTCATGATCTATACATGCTTAGTATTATTATACATACAATCTTCCATTGCGTATTTTGCATGTATTTAGTACGAATTTCCAACATGGTATCAGAGCCATGGTTCCATCTAATTAAATCTTAACATGAATATCTAACTCATAGAGGTTTTTGTACTTGCTTCTAATTACTAGTCTAATTAAAAGATGTTTTAATGAAACTAGTTAATTTATTCAAGTTCTTCTGTTATTAGTTATACTAGTTGCTGATTCAAAAATGTGATTTTTGGTTCATAAGTTTTTAAGAGTAAAAACACTTGTATATATTGTAAAACACTTATTTACAACTAGTGTAGTTGTATGTTAGAAGCATGATAGTATTATTTGAGTTAGGATAATCCCTATGTTATCTAGTTTTTCAATTTGTTGCATAACTAGATAGATGCATATTTCTTAATGTTGATTAAGTTATATATTTTATACCATCTTGCGTGGATGTTATGTTTATGGATGATAGTGGACAACGATTCTCTTGCATTTATTGTATTGATGTAATATAGCTATAAATATAATATTATTTTTGACCTCTTCCCTCCCCGAGCATGGGCTACGCCTACGGGTTTAGGCACTTGCTCACCGATCATGGGCTACGCCTACGGGTATAGGCCCTTGTTCGGGTGTGGGGGGGTATGGTTGTTTAATTTAGTTATTTTATTTATGGTTTTTATTTTACATTCAATGCAATATTATTTCCCATCCTACGAGATGGTTTTTCCATTATAAATAGGACTTATATGACCTATGTATATGTGAATGTAATAATACAGGATTTGCAAGGGAGCTAGCATTGCAAGAAGTTACAAATTGCTTACTAAAAATGTAATTAGTGTAGTTACATTTTATTCCTTTAAGTTGTCCACTACCATTCCATATTGCTATTACATATATTGATATGTTGGTTGTGCCCCAATTGTAGATGCCAATACAATTGGGTGCTGTATTCTACAAAGTTAATATCTCTATCTCACTAGAGAAATAGTTTCTTATTATAAAACTCATTTTAATCTTTGTGAAACATGACAATAAGAGTTTATTAACTATAGAGTGGTGAGACCGACATTAACATAGCGTTAGTGTGAAAGATAAATAAACTTGAAGCAGTTAAAAAATGTATTTAGAATAAACTTTTAACTAGTGTCAAGGAAAGTAATTATGAGATATAGCTTATGGGGTGATGTCCAATCTTTCACGCTATAGTCTAAAAGAGTGGTGGTTACTTAATTAAGGTCTGATGAATATTCTTGGTGAATAGTTCGGAACCCTCCCACCAATCTTGCGCTTACCTGGCTAGTTTAATTGTTGCAAGTATAAATATAGAGCATCTTTTAACTATATCAAGTTTGATTACGGTAAAAGATTTGTGAAATCATCCGTCGCCCTCAATCATTTTAGCTGAATACTATTAAGCTTATAAATATCATGTTTATTAGCATACGTCAAGGCATAACTATTCTATGGCTAAGTAGTATTCATCTGTATATTAGATATAAGGATAGCTTAAGTTGGTTATGCGACTTTGTTGGCATACGTCAAGAGTTTGTATAAGTTAAATTTAAGCCAGTCAAGAAATGATAGGTCCAAACATGACTAGCATTTTGTGATTTGTTGGCATACGTTAAGGTCATAAAAGACTAGGGGTAAAATCATATCAAGAATTACAAGAGTGTAAAAGATAAAAGTTGTCTACCAATTATTAAGTGTATCAATTTGTTAGCATACGTTAATGTTGATGCATTCAATGATAATTGGATCTTGATCCCACTTGAAACCAAGGGGTTGTTTCCTGGTCACCTCTTATAAGGTTTTGTGGGACTCGAAAAATAGTGGGAGGCATAACTTAGATAAATATGATCCAAATCTATTTTATGTAATTGAACATCTACTAAAATATTTTTTCCTCTCTCTTTCAGACCATTATGTCTGGCTTAAAATCACATCAGAACAGAATAAGTTAACCGATCCTAATTACGTAGACGGGTTGAGAAATGTTAAAAGTATATATCCAGAATTCTTAGCCTCACTCATCAAGAAGAAGCAATATGTTGCTTCATCTTCAAATGTGTTTGTTACTCATAATTATTTTTCTATAAATCCTACATCTTGGGTATTAGATACTGAATCAGGATCTCACATCTGTAATTTGTTATAGGGGTTGAGAAGTTATAGGAAACTTGGAGCTGGAGAGATGACCCTACAAGTTGGCAATGGTGCAATAGTTGCTATATTACAGTAGGGGATTTTCATCTAGTTTTGCCAAATAGAAATGTTTTGATTTTAAAAAGTTGCTATTTCGTACCAACTATGATGTGCAATATAATATCCATATCTTTATTAGATAAAGATAGATATATATTCAAGTTGGAGAACAATATTATGAATATCATATTTAATCAAAAGTTGATTGCTTATGGAACATTGTGTGATGGTATCTATATTCTTAATCAAAACACAATTCTGAATACTCATCACACTAATAAAAAAAGCACTCGGTTATAAATGGCGCTTTCTTATGGCATTGTAGACTTGGTCATATTAATAAAGAAAGACTTAGCGAGCTACATAAGCATGGATATTTAGATCCATTTGACTTTGAGTCTTAATGATACTTGCAAGTCTTGTCTTAAAGGTAAAATGACCAAGACTCCATTTATGGGAACTGGAGCAAGAGTTACAGAACTCTTAGGACTGATACATAGTGATGTATGTGGTCTTATGTCTACAATGGCCAGAGGTGGTTACTCCTACTTTATTATTTTTACTGATGATTTTTCAAGATTTGGACATGTGTTTTTGATGAAACACAAGTCTGAAGCATTTGAGAAATTTAACAAGTATAAAAATAAATTAGAGAACCAAACGAGCAAGAAAATTAAAATTCTTCGATCGGATTGAGGAGGTGAATACTTAAACTCGGAATTCTTGGGGGTTTTAAAAGAGAATGAGATTCTCTCTCAGGTTACTCCACCCTTTACACCACAACATAAGGGCATATCAGAAAAGAGGAATCGTACCCTATTAGATATGGTACGTTCCATGATGAGTAACGCTGAATTACCTTTTTTATTCTAGGGGTATGCGTTGAAAACAGTAGCACACTTACTAAATAGGGTTCCAACTAAAGCAGTGCATAAACCTCCGTATGAGATATGGAGTGGGAAGAAACCACATCTTAATTATATTAAGATTTGGGGATGTCATGCTTATGTAAAAAAGCAAGATTCTAAAAAGTTAGAGGCACACTTAGTATTATGTAAATTTGTAGGATATCCAAAGAATTCTACCGGATATCAATTCTACCACATCGATGAACAAAAGATAATTGTTTCTCGATTTGCTATCTTCTTGGAGAAGTAATTTCTTAAAAAAGAAATTAGTAGGAGCATGGTAGAACTGGAAGAAATTTTAGAGATACAAATTAATACTGATAATTTAGTATAACCAGCAAATTCAGTTATACTAGAAGAATCAACCACTCCACAGATATCCAAGGCAATCTCATGCACCTAAGAGACAATATGCTTTTCTCGTTGAAAGTAGTATGTTAGATCACGTCATAGATGATGACAAACCTTTAAGTTATCAGCAAGCATCTCAGAGTAGGGACTCTGTTGTTTGGCATGATGTAATGAAATCCAAAATAGACTCTATGTACACCAACGAAGTATGGATCTTAGACAATGCTCCTAAAGGGGTGATACCCATAGATTGCAAATGGTTGTTTAAGAAAAAGTTAGGTGTAGATGGGAAATTAGAGACTTTTAAAGCTAGACTGGTAGCTAAAGGTTTTCGTCAAAGACCTGGTTTGGACTATGATGAAACCTTTTCTCCAGTGGCTATGCTAAAGTCTATTC
>BQKN01034702.1:585-13858 GCA_022839385.1 Asparagus kiusianus
GAGCACCAGCAACAAACAAGGCAGGAGTTCGAAGAGGCTAATCCTCAGATCTACGTTGTCCTACTCCGGATCTAAGCTTGGTTCTTAGATCCCAAGATTCGAGCGGTCGTTTCCTTGGTGAAACGATCCCTCCCGGCTATTATCTCCTTGGTGGGATAATACCCGTTATACCGTGTAGATCTGTTTGGATCGAGATTGCACGGTGGTCCACGGTAATCAACCCCGACACAGGCAAACAACCCACAAAGCGAGTGACCGCAAAACAGGAGCTCGCGATCTGTTCGTTAAATAAGGAAAGTTGTAATTTTTCTTTATTTGTTTTGAATTTCATTGTAACCGGCTCTTATAAAAAGACCGGATCTTTGTAAACGCAAAAAGTTGTTAACATTGAGTGCAATGAGTTCGTCAATGAAGAAGAATCAGATTTTTTCCGCGAACAATCTGGCGACCACAGTGGGAGCCGCCGATCTCGCTGCCGAGATCGGAGTGTCGCAGCCGCGGATCTCGATCCCGGTCGTGGAGGAGGTCGAGTATGAATTCGACCAGCAGAAGTACGAGGAGTACGTGTCCTCGTCCGGATCTACCTCCTCCCCCAAGTCCAAGAAGTTTCAGAAGTTCTCCTCCAGGAGAAAAGTCCGTTGGTGTGATGAAGTTGAAGCCGCCAACGACGACCTCACCCCAATCGACGCCGAAGCTGCGTTGAGTGAGGCCCTACCGACCTCAAAGAAGGTCAAATCCGCCATTGAAGGCGTGGTGACTCTCTCTAAGAGAGCCCGCCAGAGGCAGCGTCAACGCCTCGCGAAGCAATTCGCCAAGGCCATGGAGTCCGTTGACGGGGTCCGCTACCATGCGGATCTGAAGAATAAACGAGGCAAACAGCCTCAACAGCAAGTGAAGGGTGGTTCCTCCAAACCATCGACAATGGAGTGGGTCCGTGTCAAACGGAATCGCTCGACATTGGAGGAGCGCATCCGCAAACGGCGCGCGTTATCGGCGCAAGCACGGGCCAAAGCTGAAGAAGCCCGTCGGAAGCTGCAGAAGGAGGTGGTCAAAAAGCCGCCACCAACTCGCAAGGTTTGGAGGCCAAAGTCTGAAGCAACGGTTCAGACCAAGGAGCGACAACCGCAGCCTCCGAAGATCCAACACCCGGCAAATCAATCCAAACAGCCGGTAATTTCTGCAACTGCTCAGGGAGATCCCGCAGGACCATCCCAGAAGAGAAAATTAGTTTTGGAGCGCCTCGGCCCACTTCCGAAGGAACGAGGTAAAGCTCCAGTACAGGAACGCTTGGGGCCAATGAAGAAGTCCCAACCAATGCAACATGCTGGGGGTCGCTACAACCCTCAACACTTGGAGAAAATTGTGGCACCCAAGCGCACAACCCTGCGCATTGAAGTGCAAGAACCCGCTGAAGATTCACGCCCACAAAGGTGCGTTTCAAGGCGTGTGACTCTGGATGGTCCGAAGAAGACAATTATTCCTCAGAAGGAAACGTTGTCATCTGATAACAACAACGTTATACCTGAGAGATCGTGCCAACACACGATAGCTTGCTCCGACCTTCAAACGGACGAGCTGTACTATCGTGCCGGGGGTACGAGTAAAACCAGAAAGAGGAGCCCTCGAAGGCTCGAAACGCAATGTCCTTGTTCGAAGCTCATTCGGGCAGTACTGTCGGAATGCAACTGTGTTAAGACAGTCCCCGAAAGAGTCTCTGTGTTCGAAAGGCTCAGCAATGGAACGCCAAAACCAAGGCATAGGCGTTTCCAATGAAGAAGGAAGATGGTCGAAGATGGTGAGCATTCAAGGGTCACCGCAAATATGACCAGCACAGGAACATCGGCTCAGGATAACCCCGAGGCGGTTCCAGAAATATCCCTACGTGTAACTCGTCTACAATCCGGGGCTATCATTCGCGCAACGTATGGTAGAGTCTGAACAAGAGTACCTTCGGGATATGAAGAATCAGATGCTGGCTCAGCAGTGGCGTCTGATAATACAGTGTCCAGTGAAGGACAACCCCGCGAGGCGTTTATGATAAACACGGAGCAAGTGGCCAAGATGCTTGAAGATGCCATGGCCAAACAACAGGAGACCTTTCGGTTCGAAATGCAAATGGCTATGCAGAACATGAGAGAGATGCATGACCAACAGCTCCAAGCATTAAGGAACCAACAAGGCGAACCAAGTCATCCTAACCAGAACAACCTGGAAGATGAAGACACAAATGAAGCTCGCAATACCAATAACCCTCCCATCAACCCAGGGGGTGGTAATGAGAATGCTAGCGAAGACACAGGTGAAAGCCTAAAAATTAAAAATCTCGAGAGCAAGATCAACACATTGATCTCTGCTCAAGAGACGAAAAAGACGGGCATTCCTTGTCCATACCCGAGAGAGTGGGAATCAATCCCATATCCGACGAAGTTCAGTCTAATTAACTTCACGCCGTTTAATAGGATGGGTTCACCCACTCAGCATTTGATTTATTTCAAATCGCACTTGGGAGTCATCTCTGGTAATGAGCCTCTGATGGTACGGTCATTCGTCGGCACTCTTCGCGGAGCTGCCTTCGATTGGTATCGTCGCCTCAAGCCAGGAAGCATAAACAGCTGGGACGACATGGAGACTAAGTTCCTCACGAATTTCTTCGACGACGACACCAAAATCTCTATCGGATCGTTGCTCGATGAGAAGTAGAAAGACGGGGAGCTAGTCGACACCTTCGTCAAGAGGTTCCGCAACAAGGCGATGAATTGTCGGGACCCAATCACCAAAGAATTCATCCTCCAAACCTGCCACAACAACCTTTTGCTGGATGTGTTGGAAGCAATGGGCACCGCACCATCCAAGACCTGGAAGAATTTGAAAGTCCGAGGAGAACAAGCTGAGCGTTTCCTTAGGAGAAAGAAGGCGGAGAGAGGTCAACCGGCAACAAATCCTCCGAAGCAGAACTTCAACCAAAAAGGGAATGGTAAGGCATATGCTAACGCAGTTGATGCTAATCAAACTTTCCAACTGCAACCTCAACAACAACAGCAGTAGCAACGAGCGCCACAACAATCGCAACCTCATTGGCAGCAACGGCCTCAGAAGCAAAAGTCTTCGGTGCCGAGGTTTCCCAAGGTCTACTCCTTCAAGGATGATGAAGTTCCCGGCATCTTCAAATATTTGTTGGAAAACAACAAAATCCAGCTGCCAGCGATCGTAGATCAAGAGGGGGCTAGCAAAGTAATGGATCCGAAGTACTGTGCGTATCACAGAGCGGTTCATCACCCTACGAGGTCATGTTACCAACTCAAGGATAAGATCCAGGCGTTAATTGATGTGGGAGTCATAACTCCGAAGCCTGCAAAGAACGTGGGTGCAAACGCAGTGTCAATCAGCTTCGGATCGGTGCCCACGACTTGGTTTGAGCCAAAGCGCGTCACCAAAGTCGGAATGAAGACGGTGAATGATGATCCTCACGGACAACGCCAAAAGGGACTTGTGCCCCACACAACCCCAAACGACGAAATCCTCTGGGTTCATCCGGATCTCATTGAAGACGAACAGTGGGTCGGATCATCATCCAAAAGGAAATCAAAAGGCAAGGGAAAATCCTGTTACGGAATTTCTGCTATTCCAGAGGAAGACGACGAAGCAATTCCTGCTTTCTCATTTTCTGACAATGAACATGAAACTTTTGTAACCACTAGAAATGGGAACGAACATCGGTTCAAATGTCCAAATGTCTCTGATCGACTAGCTGAGGCAGGGATGACCATAACTTCCCCCGCATTTGCTGAAGGAAACCGACAGGAGCCCCTGCACCAAGATGTTCCAAACCCGAGGCAGTCTCGAGTCAATCAGCAGATTGGAAGAGATAAACCGGGAGATTCAAACATTCCTTACCACTTCGAGGTTATGACCCAATTGGCTAACATCCCAGTAAAAGTAACTCTACACGAGTTATCACGTCTTTCTAAGAATACTAGGGATGCGTTCAACATTAGTCCTGACCAGCTCACTCAAATAGTTCAAGAAGCGTTAATCAAGCAGAAAGAAGAATTTGAGGATAAGATGGAATTGGCTATGCGACAAATAAGAAAGTTGCAAGCTGAAAGGTGTAAATGTTGCGCTACACCAGCCACGCCTATTCCACATAGGACAAATGACAACAGTCCGAATCTGAATATGGTGATCAAGACTGATTCACCTCTCGGTAATGCTAGGGGTGATATGACCATACCCTTCAATGACGCTGGGGGTAGCCCAATTCCTTTTTCTCACCATCACTCAAAGAGAGATGGAGATGAAGACAAAAAGCAGAAGGAAATCGAGTCTATCACCACCTCGACTAGACGCTATCCCAAAAGGAAGAGAGTTGAGGAAAGCCAACTAGAGTCCGTACCCAGGTTCGCTACTGACCAAACATCACAACGACAACTACGAGAGCGATCGCCACAACGGTCGCTTCAAATGCAACGATACTCCTTCAAGGACGATGATGTTCCAGCCATCCTTAAATATCTTCTGGAAAATGACAAAATCAAGCTCCCACCTATCAGAGATCAGGAGGAAGCTAACCGGATTTCAGATCCAAAATATTGTGGGTACCATAGGAGGATTCTTCATCCCACGGAAACTTGCTACACCCTCAAAAATACGATACAAGCCTTGGTTGAAGCCGGCGTCTCAATAGTAAAACAAACTGAATGAGAACGGCTAACAGCACTCCGAAGAGTATATGAGTATAAACTGCTTCTCAATCCTCCGACCGGTATAAGAGGTTAAACTGCTCCCTGATACTCCAATAGGTATATGAGTCTAAACTATTTCCTACTATTGACGGGAAGTTCCTGGAGGATTGTTATATTCTCAAGGATAACCCGGTCATATAACTGATTGTAATGACAAACCCAGCGTTGCAAGGAAAGCTGAGGGTGGATAAATAATGTATCGGGAAGTTCCTGCAAGAATATCACGCGTGGTATTCTTAAGGATAACCCAGTCACTATAGAAGAGATGAATAAGAAATCCACATTCAAGCTCTTATTGTCAAATTCTAACTCTCATCCACCCCATATTCGTTGGTGTACGGATGCGAAGCTGTGCTACCGCTGGAGATTCAAATCCCCTTCCTTCGGATCGCTCTCGCAACGGAGATGACGACCGAAGAGCAGCATCAAAAGCGTCTCGAGGAACTCGAAAGGCTGGACGAAAGGCGCTTGGAAGCTCAACAACACATCGAGTTCTATCAAGCCAGGATATCCAGAGCCTTTGACAAAAGGGTCCGCCAAAGAAGCTTCAAGGAAGGAGATCTGGTCCTCGCTGCTCGCCAACCAACAATCCTCACCTCTAAGAAGAAAGGTAAATTCGAACCTAAGTGGGAAGGACCATTTGTAATAGACACAGTCTATTCAAACGCGCTTACCGCTTAATTTCTTTAGAGGGCATCAGGCAATTAATGCCAATAAATGGGAAGTTTTTGAAGAAGTACTATCCCTAGTACGTTCAAGACAACCCATTTATCGGGAAACTCCTTGAAGAATATTACACTTAATATTCTAAAGGATAACCCAAGTTCACACCACCAAAATCCCTCACCGATCAATTTCAATTGACAGTGAGTCCACCAAAAAGGTCCACTCTCAATTCGGAGTCCCCTTTCGATAAACGAAAGAACTCCCTTTCCTTTCTCTTTGGTTAAACCTTCTCACGGTTATAACCGAAGTAGAAATTTCACTTCGATAAACGAAGGACTCATATTTTGATCAGATAACCAATCCTATAAAAGGTAAGTTTATCTAGATCTTCCGGATTCTCGGAGTGGAGATCCCACTTCTAGTTTCCTTCTTGCGCTGGAAATAGAATATAAAATTCTTCCTTTCCAGAAACAAGGAATAGAATATAAAATTCTTCCTTCCTTGTTCAGGGAATAGAATATAAAATTCTTCCTTCCCACACCAACTTCTTTTCCAAAATTTATAAAATTAGGATTCATCCTAGGAAGTTTATCCCGAATCCTAAGCAGGGATAAGTCTGCACCTAACACACGCTGCCGGTTTAGTCTTTTTCCGATTGAAAAAGACACCAGAGTTCGATTCTGGGGTATTTTATCCTGAAACCTAAGTAAGGATAAGTCCGCACCTAACACGCGCGGCCGGTTAGTTCTTACCCGCTAAAAAGAACACCCGTCCGCATATTCAACATTGTGGCAGGTTGTTATTAATAACACCGAAATCCATGCCTCACACGCATGGGGAATTTTATCCTGAATCCTAAGAAAGGATATGTCGACGCCTAACACGCGTCGCCGGTTTGATCTTTATCCGTAAAAAAGGATACCAGAGCCTGACTCTGGGGACCTTTATCCCAAAGCCTAAGTAGGGATAAGCCAACGTCTAAAACGCGTTGCTGGGTAGCCTATTCCCATGACAATGGTAAAGTCTACATATTCAAAGTTGTAGCACAAAGTCTAAGGGAGTTCATTCCTTTAGCGCAACGTCACATGCGGAACGGATTAAAACAATCCGCATGTAAGCCCGACTCAAACGGTAGTCGGTAAGAGCACATCAAATCCATTGAAGGCTGAGGATTTGCCAAAAATCCTAAGTCAACGTCTCATACATGTTGCTGTTTAGTCTTTTCACAGGAGAAAGACGAAGTCTACGTATTCAGTATCGTAGCACTAAAAGAGTTAACTCTTTTAGCTTAACGTCATGTGCGGAACGGATTTAGACAATCCGCATGCTAGCCCGACTCAAACGGTAGTCGGTAAAGGCTAATCAAATCCGTTGAAGGCTGGGGGTTAGCCAAGAATCCTAAAGCCGACACCTAACACGTGTCGCCGGGTAGCCTATTCCCATAACAATGGCGAAGTCTATGTATTCGACATCATAGCACGAAGTCTCAGAGAATTCAATCTCTGAGCACAACGTTACATGCGAACGGATTTAAATGATTCGCATGCTAGCCCGACTCAAACGGTAGTCAGTAAAGGCTCATCAAACCCGTTGAGGGCTGAGGGTTTGCTAAAAATCCTGTAAGTATTATGATCGTCGGATTCACGATCAACAGAGAAGCATAATGATGAAAAAAAGAGTGTGCTAATAAAAAGACTTTGATTTATTAATGAAACCAAACCAAGCTGAGATACAAGGAAATGTCTCAAATCAGATCTGACAAACTGAAGGAAGCAATTTTAGCCTTAACATCGGCAAGTTCCTCGGCGACTTCCGCCCGAACCCTCTCCTCTTCTTCCTTCTGAAGCTTGGCACACGCAAGAATGGCGGCAGTGTTGGCAGTTACGTCTTCTCGACGCAATGTGTGAAGAATCTCCAACTCTCTTCTATAAGCATCTTGAACCCTAGTGCTCTCACGCTCAAAATCTTTTAGAGTCCTCTCCCCTTGGGCGGTCCTAATCCCAGTCCTATCAGCAATACTGTTATAAGCATCCATCTTAGTCTGCAGACGACGTTGCCGTTTACACAAGTTCGCGACGATTACTTCTTGCTCTGAGATACGTCTCTCCCTGGCCTTACGCTCACGCATCCTCCGAGTCTGAGCATCGATCATAAGTGGCGTGGCCTCATCATATGAGTCGAAGTTTACTAAATCTTCCAAGCGATATAAGAGTTCCTCTAAGCAAGTCAGCCTTATCTCGCATCGTCCAGCTAGCCGGATGCCACCTACACGCTGAATGTCTTCAAGACTATCTGTTATGAAAAGGAGCAAATCATAAGATCTTCCCTGTCCAGAACAAATGTCGGTGACCGTTTGTTGCACAACCTTCTCTACTTTTTGGAGGATGCTCTGTATAGATTCGGAAACCGTGAAGACAGACTCTTGGTCAGACACAATCGCGACAATAGGATCCTCTTCTTTTTCATCGTCAGATATTAGGATGATTTCGGGACTCACCATCCTCCCGTCACGGATGTCCAACCGAGGAAGTGGATTGATAGCCTGCCTGGCGGAAACTGAGGATAAAACGTCACCAGGACGTCCATTCACCGCTGAAAATGAACAATTGAACACTGGTTAGTCTCGATTATAAAAGGAAATTGAACTCATCTTACAAATAGTTAAGATAGAGTCATTGCCTTATAAAGGGTGAGACGATTTGGCCACATTGTGCAATCACAACACAGGGTATGTCGACAACATATCCCTGCCTTATAAAGCGCAATGTAGCGTCAAATCGCCCCCTTTAATTTTGAGATATGGTTTTGACCAAGCAAAACATATCTTTGAAGCGTCGATCCTCACCAAGGAGAATCAATGCTCTTCCCGATTGCCTCGCCAAGGAGATCAACGTGGGGTAAAAATGGACCAATTTGCAAATTTTCAAGAAAAGAGGGGTTAATTTGCAAAATTCCCAAATATGCCAAAAGCGTCGATCCTCACCAAGGAGAATCAAGGCTCTTCCCGACTGCCTCGCCAAGGAGAACAACGTGGGGTAAAAAGGACCAATTTACAAATTTCCAAGAAAATAGGGACTAATTTGTAAATTTCTAAATACTGCCAAAAATAGCTCACCAGCATAGGAAGGAGGCGCGCCATCAGCCGACATGGTAGGGGAACGACCTCTCGAAGCACGCGACATAATGATCTGCAAAACAAATTGAGGAGTCAGATTCAGAAAGAAAAAAGTTTCCTTTTTTATCAATCCTACCCTCTGAAAAGGTGAGCTCGAGGCGCCAAATCTTAACCCTAACCCTCACATGCGACCCCACAAATTCATAAATTGGATTAAGCTAAAATAGTGGAGGATTTACCTGAAGAAAAGCTCGAGATCCAACAAAGATGAGACCTTTAAAGAAACTTGAACCACGCGCTCGAGGGACCTAAAAGAAATTCTAAAGATGGAATTTTTGGGGAGATTTCTCAGTCAAAGATCCAAAGGAAGACTAGATCTAAGACAAAGATCAAATTTTGGTGAAGAACGGATGCTCGACGGAAGAAAAAATCAAGAGGGGGAGGGGAGAGGTTCGGCCGGCCCTAGGGGAAAGAAAAAGAAAAGAAAAAGAAAAGAAAAAGACCCTTTTTTATAATGTTGAACCAAACCCAATTGAACCGGACCAGACCAAGTTGAACCGGACCAGACCGGGTTTGAACCAGAATGCAAATTGAAGCTGATTTGAGCGTCGAAACAATTTCAAATCAACTGAGGGTCTCATCCTTGGTTTATTCTTGTCTCTCCCACACATTCGGAAGGAGCAGAAGAATTTTTTTTTTTTTTTGAGCCGAATTACTGCCTTTTTTTTTGGCTCATTTTCAAGCCGGTTCAGCTTATTTTGAGCACGGAATTACTCCAATAAGGTATACGAGTATAAACTATTCCCTATTTTTATTGAGAAGTTCCTGGAGAATATTTTTTAAAAAATATTCTTAAGGATAACTCAATAACACGACGCCGGACAATGCGTCGCAAAGGAAAACTCAACGCCAACAATCGAGGGTTAGTTGTACGTCGAACAAATGAGCACAAGCTAAAAGATTGGAAAATCAAGAATCGACTTCAAGTTCAAATTCCGACGACGGTCAGACAATAAATGCAGCACCGGAATCCTTACAAGCATTCGACAAAGCACCGAATAGCCTGAAGGAGTGAAGGAATACAAAACAAAAGTCGTTCCAGGTCCCGTTACACCGACAAGGAGTAGGGGCAATCATATCCGAAGCATTCCAGACTCTTCTATAAAAGAATGAGACTGGAACACTTTGGAGGGGGTATCTGTAGGCGTATAAAATTGCCTATGGGTCCCTTAGCATAGCTCGACACAAGAAATCGACAAATCAACGGACGTTCGAGCAACGAAGCGGACTAACGAGGCTACGAAGCCAACGAACCGCACACAAGCAACGGAATACGTTCGCATGTGGAATCGATCCAACGGTTCGGAAAATCAACGAGTCGTCCAACAACAAAATAGGATTTGTACTCAAACACCGAGGCGGAAATACTGCCAAATAAAGACGCAGGCTATCAAATCAAAGTCCGGGCGAATCAAACGAAGAACCGAAAGACGGAAAACACCAGAAAATGATGAAACACGACACACCCGGGGACTCGGCCTAAACCGAGCCAACCCGGGGTGGCTCGGCCCAAGCTGAGCCACCCCAGGGTGGCTCGGCCTGAGCCGAGCCACCCCAAGGTGGCCCCCCCCCCCCTCTTGTGCACGCGGGCACAGTTCAGGTATCCTATAAATAGGGGGGGTGGTTGTTCATTTGAGAGGACTTTTTTCTGAACTTCTGAGGAGCCGAAACTCTGCCGGATTGTCACCTCAACTCGGATTTGTGAAGGCTTGAAGACTTGGACACTCGGATTCAGTTCTTGGCGAGCACCAGCAACAAACAAGGCAGGAGTTCGAAGAGGCTAATCCTCAGATCTACGTTGTCCTACTCCGGATCTAAGCTTGGTTCTTAGATCCCGAGATTCGAGCGGTCGTTTCCTTGGTGAAACGATCCCTCCCGGCTATTATCTCCTTGGTGGGATAATACCCGTTATACCGCATAGATCTGTTTGGATCGAGATTGCACGGTGGTCCACGGTAATCAACCCCAGCACAGGCAAACAACTCACAAAGCGAGTGACCGCAAAACAGGAGCTCGCGATCTGTTCGTTAAATAAGGAAAGTTATAATTTTTCTTTATTTGTTTTGAATTTCGTTGTAACCGGCTCTTATAAAAAGACCGGATCTTTGTAAACGCAAAAAGTTGTTAACATTGAGTGCAATGAGTTCGTCAATGAAGAAGAATCAGATTTTTCCCGCGAACAGTACCATACGATAGGGTGCTTGGGATATCGGTATTGTTCCCTGCTGCAACTCGATGCAGAACTCAACCTCTCTCACGGGAGGTAACCCAAGTATGTCCTGAAAAACATCCTGATAATCTGAGACAACTCTAGTCTCACATAAATCGACACTCTGATCCCTCAGAATCACCTCCTCGATGTACGCCAGAAATAACTCCGTAAACTGGTTACCCTGTGAGGTCGCTACTATCATCTCAGACCTATCGAACGCTGGCAAGATGACTGTTTTAGAAAAACAGTCGATACTAATATGGTAGGATGATAGCCAATCTATATCAAGAATGACGACGAACTCCGACATCCGAAAAACTATCAGATCAAAAATGAACTTGGACTCTTTTAGACTGATGACGCATCTCCTACAGACACTCACAATAGGGATATCTTCCCTAAAGGAGTAGAGACGGATAACGGAAAGTCTAAGGGATGTGCAACTAGTTGAAACCTATGTATGAAGGTATGAGAGATAAAAGAACATGAAGCTCCTGAATCGAACAAGATCCAACCTGGAAAGGAATAATCACTAAGAAAGCTCCGCTCGCACCATGATCACACCGTACAACTATATAAACTCTATCAGTGGCTAGCGTCTGTTGTGCTACTAGAGGTGGAATCAATGGGACTATCTATCCTTTAGGAATCTCCTAGATAGTGTGCATCTGGCCTACTGGCCCCTTGGTCCTAGAAATGTTAGTGGTGCCTCAATCTTCTGCTACTAGTCCTAACCGTGGCCCTGTGATTGCTTACCCTGACCATTGTTCTGCTGGCGGTGATGAAAATCTTTACCCTGTTACTAGGGTCCTCTCGGTCTTGCAAAAGGTTTCTTGTTCTTGTGTTGGTCTTCGACAATCCTTCTTCAAAAATTAACTCTTAGTACGTCTCCCTGCCCTAATCAGGTTAGTTCTAGCTACTTATCGAAATAGTAGATGAAACCCTTTCATGAAATTGACATTTGTTGCTCCGACGTAACTAAAATCGGTGTTATCCTCCGGTATCGTCCTTTAAGCTGAATATAACTAATCTTCATTTATGTACTGAGTTGACGTTAAGCATATCTAAAAATAATTCCCATATATTCCTTCCACTTATAGGCTGCAAATGAATCTGATGTGCCCTGAAACTCCGGTGCTCTCATCTTCGGATGTATTTCTCATTCTTACCGAGCCAAGCTTCCTGCTCTGTGTCTCTATTAATAGCTAGTTGTAGTGATTGTGTAATTATCAGTATTGCCACTTCAATAGGTACGACTGGTATGACTGGTGGTAGAACTTCAGAAAGTGTAATCTGGCTCGTTACTCTCTCCTCGAGAGTTGCTAGTTTCTACCTCTACAATCGGTGTTACCAAGTCAATTAAATACTATGAAGCCTGCTGTGGCTCGGGCTCTACTTGCCCAGCTCTCCGGGTACGAGTTTTACCTCGACCTCGTCTTCATCCCGATATTTATAATACCAAGAGGATAGTTTCACAAACATACATAACATAACATATAACAGTAGAAAAAACGTATCATATATTAATCACGTAATTACTTTTCAATCAAAGTAAGGTAGTCATAAAAAGAATTTTTTAAATTTAAGAATATAACGTCCTCACTCATTCTAGGAATCCTAGCAGACTCTATACATGAATCCTAGAAAACTCTATCCTAGCTCCACGACTCGACACAGGAAAGATCCTAAGGATGCTGAAACTAGAGCTTTGATACAAACTGTGACGCCCCTGTTTTCACACATGGCTACAGTCCAAGGTGAATCTAGAGATGTCAAATCTGTCATGCACCCACACTGTGTAATAACACGTTTCACCAATCATAGTAATATCCTCTACAAGAATCAAAAAGAAGTGTAGGTATAAAACAGGCAAAATAAGGTAAATAAATACAATAGACATTGTATAAAAGGATAAATCTCATAAATGAAACTATGTCTCAAATGAATAAAATTGTAAACACCTGATCTCTAAAATAATGTAAAATATCTCAATATGAATCAACTAGAAATGTAGCTAAGGCTCATAGCCTTTATAAAATGAAATACAACTCAAATAACTGAATGGAAACATAAATCTACTATGGAGCCTCTACTAATAACTCATGCGATCATGATATGTAAGAACTCCGTCATCCTGAGGCTCTTCGAAACATTGAGCTACCTGAAAAGAAATTTTAAAATAAAAAGAAGAACAACAAGAACGTCAGAGTGCTACAGCAAGATCATCTTCATCCACCCCCAGGGGAAGAGCTGCTAGATGAAGTAGAGGCTCTACCTATTAAACATAGTCTACCTAGATCATTTTTCATGTATCTAATGGAGTTAATATTTAGTCACCTACAAGACGAGACGTAGTACGTTGAACGAAATAATCTAAACAAGTTAACCCTCATGTATATACCATATGTCTTAATTTGTAGACACCTAAACATTAACACCGAACAAGAGATAAACAATCTAAATAAAATCAATAATTAG